>JAQSVV010000700.1:0-32189 GCA_036375495.1 Agrotis segetum | reverse complement strand
TTCGGTTTTTAAGATAACTCGGTAGGTAGGTAGGTAGGTAGGTAGGTACCCCCGAAAACCGAAAAGTCGATTTTCGCTATTCTGTAATCGGATATCGGATATTGGATAGCCGATATTCGATATTGCATATTCGGATATCGGATATTCGATTTTCGAAAATTCGGTTTTTAAGATAACTCGGTAGGTAGGTAGGTAGGTAGGTAGGTACCCGAAAACCGAAAAGTCGATTTTCGCTATTCTGTAATCGGATATCGGATATTGGATAGCCGATATTCGATATTGCATATTCGGATATCGGATATTCGATTTTCGAAACTTCGGTTTTTAAGATAACTCGGTAGGTAGGTAGTGTTAGCGACGCGCTCAAGTTGTTTATAAGTAGATACATAGAATACATATAGATCAGTAAGTAGTAATAACATAATTATAAGTACATGTAAGTATAGGTGGACGGGCCGCTGGACCCCCACCTAGACGCCGACAGTTCAGTCCGTGCGAGCACAGCAAGCGGATGCGCTTGTATGTGGCTTACCTTGTTTGTTAAAATATTATCTGTATCTTTGAAAATATAAGTCTCCAAAGCTACTAAATTGTTTAACTTCGCCGATAACCACTACAACATTTACAAAAGTGGTCAATCGAGCCAGATCAGCGTTTATCACGCCACCAGTGGAGAAAAAAAAATGGTGGGTACACGAAGTATGGTGCGACGCGAGCTTGCGCAACGAAAACTTTTTGAAGAACAAAAAGAACCTCAAGAAACTGACACTGAAGAATGTCAGTCTTCAACCAGTGCAGCAGCCAAAAATAGGGAGTACAAAACCCCTGTGGCAGGTCCGAGCGTCAAGACGGAACACACGTTGCCAAGGTCAAAAGGTCAATCCGACACATCATCGGTTAAAGCTCGGAAGGCGCAATTGCTTTTGGATGCTGCCAAGCAAAAGGCACAGATACGACTGGATCTCATAGACAAACAGCTAGAAGCGGACTTAGCTGAACTAGAGGAAGAAGAAAAATACAGTCCACACGAAGAACGCACTCACAACGTGGAGCAATGGCTGGAACGGAGTCACCACGATTTAATGCAATCAGCCCCCGATCATGGCAACCCCTTGGGCAAGTTGCATCCACCCGAGACAGAACCAGCCGCGCCTGCTAATGCCGTCCACTTTACGGCACAAGCAGCACTACCAGGGTTAACCACGTCACCTCAAAAGCCACCACCTTCAGTGCAACATCTGCCGATGGAGTCGCACCCACACACTGTACCCGCACCGCCACCAACGGCGGAGGCCACCAGTATGCAAGCGACTATTCAGATACTAGCTGGCGCATTGAAAGACCTGGCTTCTACGAGTGCACCGAATACCAACCTTATAACTCGATTAAGCACGCCGAAAGATCTTCCAGACTTTTCAGGAGACCCACTGGAATTTCTGCAGTTCAAACAAGCCTATAAAGAGTCAACCGAGCTTTGTAAATTTTCTCCTGAAGAAAACCTGTGGAGGTTGAGAAAGTGTCTCCGAGGAGCTGCCAAAGAGGCTGTCGCAGCCTTACTCATTTCTGCGAGTCCACCGTGCAAAATCATGTCAACTTTAGAGTTACGTTTTGGAAATCCTGATTTAATAATATCCAAAATATTGCTGGATATCAAGAAATTGCCCTCAATGTCACAAAACTATCATAGTGAAATCGTGCCTTTTTCAGTGAAAGTGCAAAACCTTATACAAGCAGTGCGAGCAGTTGGACGCGAAGAGTACTTACAAGGTATGAGCATTGTTTCAATCATATTGTCCAAGCTGCCTACAACACTGTTATCTAAATGGTCTGATTATAGTTTCGCACTCATTACCGAAGGACAGAAATCCCGTATGGTCATTTTATCTGATTTCTTGCACGATGAGGCCGTAAAAATATCAACTACATCAAACATCTATTTTACGAGTCCTCGCACTGAACAAAATAAAAACAATCATCATAAAAACAAAGATAGTTCCGGCAACCGATCACAAACCATATTATTACAAACAAATGATGATACCGAAAACTGCAAGTTCTGCCGTACCTCTAAACATAAATTAACTGAATGTAAACAATTCAAAAAGGCGTTACGTAAGACCAGATGGGAATTCGTAAAACGTAACGGGATTTGTTATAAATGCCTACTATCGCGCCACGCACGAGACACGTGCGCCGCACCGCCTTGCGATAAAAATGACTGTGGCGAGGGGCATCACAATCTACTTCACTACGTCGGAAACAAGCCGAAAAATGACGCTGGAAGTAACCAGGTTCCGGAGCCGAGGTCAACGCCTGTTGTACAGGCACCGACGTCGGCAACGCCTTTGCCGACGTCCTCCGCCGATAGTCCACAAACAGTGACGCACATAAGCGCGAGTGAAAACAAAGTGTTACTTAAAGTCGTACCTATACGTATACATAGTGCTAACGGTGTGTTCAGTGCAAACGCCCTCCTTGACGACGGATCGACCGTCTCACTTATCAGTGCGGGGCTAGCGAAGCGTGCGGGGCTTCATGGGCGCTCAGAGACGATGCGAATTCGAGGAGCCTGGTCTGACGATGAACTGGTGTGTAAAACGACCATCGCGAATGTTAAATTATCGGGTATGGACAATAAGGTGTATAATATAGAACTTCGGTGTGTAGAAAAATTAGACTTACCTTTACATCAACTTTCTGTTATCGATTGTAATCATTATAAAAACCTGTTTGGTATTAATGACAAGTTATGTAAACATGATGTAAAACCTGAAATTTTAATAGGTCAAGATAACTGTCACTTATTGTTGCCTCTCAAAGTTATAGTAGGGAAATTATATGAGCCGTCCGCTACATTGACTCCCCTAGGTTGGTGCATGCATGGTATGTTGCGAAGGAAGCGCGCTCGGCGCGCGCGGGCCGCCGCCGGCACCGTCGAGGCGCACGCCACACTGCTGTTGAGCTCGGCAGCTAGCACCGCCGCGGACTGGGACGAGCGCATACTGCGGGACCTCCACGAGGAGGTGAGGCGTTCATTCGCTGTAGACGCCTTGGGAGTGTCAGGTAAGCCGAGACAAAATATTAACGATACTCGTGCCGTCGCACAGCTGGAAAGGTCTGTCGAACTCGTCAACGGTCGCTGGCGTGCAGGTTTGCCTTGGAAGGATGAGGCCTGCACGATGCCTGACACCTATCCTAACGCTCTGAAAAGGTTAAAAGGGATAGAAAGGAAGATGGCACGTGACGATGGTTTCGCCGACAGATACCGCGAGCGTATAAATCATTTATTACAAAATGATTACGCTCACAAGATGGAAAAGCAACTGTCGGCACCCAGAACGTGGTATCTACCTCACTTCGGGGTAGATAACCCCAACAAAAAGTCACTTAGGTTAGTGTTTGACTCAGCGGCTCCAGTTGGTGATAAATGTCTAAATGACTACTTACTCACAGGCCCGGACTTGTTGTCATCTCTGTTTGGTATAATGCTGCGCTTTAGGGAATATTCAATTGCAGTAACCGGTGACATCAAGGATATGTTCCTTAGGGTCAAAATTCGCCCTGAAGATCAACACGCGTTTAGGTTTCTTTGGCGGAACAGCCCTGACGAGCCAGTTGATATTTACATTATGACGTCACTAATTTTCGGCGCTAACTGTTCTCCCTTTGTAGCTCAGTTTGTTAAAAATGTGAACGCACGTCGTTACGAGTCGTCATTACCCGCTGCTGTTAATGCGATATACAAATCGCACTATATGGACGACTATATTGACAGCCTGCCGGATGACGCGACGGCCATAGAAATGGTTAAAAATATAACAAAAATCCATAGCAGTGGTGGTTTTCAAATCCGTAACTGGACAAGCAACAGCATTGCTGTTTTAGATAGTGTTCCAAAGGATACCTTAGGTACTGCTAGCGTTAGGTTCAAATTTGAACAGGAATACCATGGCGAGCGCACTTTGGGGCTCATCTGGTATCCTGGAGAAGATGAATTAGGTTTCGACGTGTCTCTGAAACGAATACCGGAAAACATTATTTTAAGTAAGGTTAGACCGACTAAAAGAATCATGCTTCAAATAGTTATGTCGATTTTTGATGTATTAGGATTCTTAGCACCATTCACTATTCAGGGCAAAATTATGTTGCAAGACACTTGGCGCTTAAACATAGGCTGGGATGACGTAGTACCCGATGGTATTTACAACAAATGGTGCAAATGGATCGAGTTATTACAGCATATAAAACACATACGTATACCTAGGTGTTATAACAAAACGATTATGTCACAAGGTGGGAGCGAGACTGGAAGAAAACCGGTTGCCGAGCTTGTGATGATAAGGCCACCTCCTCCCGCTGCCGCACCCGCGACCCCCGCGCTGGAGTCATCTGCTACGAGAAACTGCTACGGGACGTGTAGACCGCCTACGACAACTGCTACGTGTGCTACGCCGGCAAGTAATAATTATACACACTTACAGCTGCATTTATTTTGCGATGCCTCTGTTCAAGCTATGTGTTGTGTGGCGTACTGGCGATGGATAGTCAATGGGATTGTTAACGTCGCATTTATAGCAAGTAAATGCCGTGTTGTACCCGTTAAACCCATGACTGTGCCCCGAGCCGAGCTGCAGGCGGCGCTGTTGGCCGCACGATTGGCTGATACCGTTCTGAAGGAACACAGATTATCGCCCGAGCGACGATATTTTTGGTGTGACTCCACCACAGTTTTGCAGTGGATTAGAAATAACACACGTAGGTATAAAACGTTCGAAGCGAACCGATTGGGAGAAATTGACGAACTCACGAGTATTTCCGAATGGAGATATGTGCCTACTAAATTAAATGTAGCGGATCTTGGTACTCGTGATGAATTTAACCACACAATGTTTGACAGTGAGTGGTTTACAGGGCCTGATTTTTTATACAAAATGGAGTCCTTATGGCCTGCTGACGTCGTGAGCCCCGACATCGACAGAGACGAAGGAAGTTTAGAGTGTGTAGCTGTGATACATGAGCCTACATATAACTTACCTGTTCCTGAGCCGCAGCGGTTTTCCTCCTGGCTTCGCTTGCAGCGAGCCACGGCCGTCATTTTGAAATTTATTGACAGATGCAAGAGACTTACCGTTGAGGTTGACTGCGATGCGATGGCTCGAGCTGAGATCCTGTTGTTGAAGAAGGTGCAGGTGGAATCGTTCTCCGCCGAAATATCTGCAATCAAAAATGGAAAACAATTATCACGAGATAGCAAGTTACTCACCTTGTCACCGTATCTAGACGAAACTGGTTTACTCCGCCTCGGTGGTCGCATCGATGCTGCGACAGACGTGAACCTACAAATGAAGAGACCAATTATACTGGATGGAAAGCATGACATAACACGTCTCCTTGTCCTGTTTTTTCACATTAAGGCAGCACACGGGAACCAGGAAATGGTCGTCAATAACCTGAAACAGAAGTATTGGATTGTCAGAATAAGGCCAACAGTTAAAAGAGTGGTTTCGAATTGCATGCTTTGCCGCATAAGAAAATGTAAGCCTCAAGTACCCAGAATGGGTGACTTACCTCATGCTCGAGTAGCACATCACCAACAACCATTTTCATTTTGTGGCCTGGACTTGTTTGGTCCAATGGAAGTGACTGTGGGCAGAGGAAGGCAGAAGAGGTATGGCGTTTTGTTTACCTGCCTCACTATACGAGCGATTCATATCGAACTCGTTCCATCACTCACGTCAGACTCTTTGATAATGGCGCTGCGACGCATGGCAGCACGGCGAGGATGGCCCTGTCATCTGTACTCTGATAATGGCACCAACCTAAGAGGAAGCGACAAGGAAATAAAGCAATCAGAGCAGGCACTTAACATAGATGCTCTCAAGGCCTTCGGCGTGAACAACGCCATGCAGTGGCACTTTATACCCCCTTCAAGTCCTCACTGGGGTGGGGCCTGGGAGAGGCTGATTCGAAGTGTTAAAACTTCACTTCGAGTAATAATGAAGGAACGCGCTCCTCGCGAAGAAGTGCTACTTACCTTGATGGCGGAAGTGGAGAACATGGTAAATAGTCGTCCGTTAACACACGTCTCCGTGGACCCTGAAAGTTTAGAATCTTTAACTCCTAACCATTTTCTTTTAGGCAGCTCATCCAGCACACCTATCATTGGGACTTTCGATGATTCCGACATGTTTCTACGGAAACAATGGAGAAAGTCACAAGCGTTGGCCGATATGTTTTGGCGTAGATGGGTGAAAGAGGTTCTCCCTGATTTACTGCCACGAAGAAAATGGAACGAGGAGGTGAAACCTTTGCAGGTAGGTGACGTAGTGCTAGTGGCTGATCCTAACAATCCGCGTAGTACCTGTGTTAAAATATTATCTGTGTCTTTGAAGATAACTCGGTAGGTTTAGGTAGGTACAACATTTACAGGTAGGTACCCGAAAACCGAAAAGTCGATTTTCGCTATTCTGTAATCGGATATCGGATATTGGATAGCCGATATTCGATATTGCATATTCGGATATCGGATATTCGATTTTCGAAAATTCGGTTTTTAAGATAACTCGGTAGGTAGGTAGGTAGTAGGTACCCGAAAACCGAAAAGTCGATTTTCGCTATTCTGTAATCGGATATCGGATATTGGATAGCCGATATTCGATATTGCATATTCGGATATCGGATATTCGATTTTCGAAAATTCGGTTTTTAAGATAACTCGGTAGGTAGGTAGGTAGGTAGGTACCCGAAAACCGAAAAGTCGATTTTCGCTATTCTGTAATCGGATATCGGATATTGGATAGCCGATATTCGATATTGCATATTCGGATATCGGATATTCGATTTTCGAAAATTCGGTTTTTAAGATAACTCGGTAGGTAGGTAGGTAGGTAGGTAGGTACCCGAAAACCGAAAAGTCGATTTTCGCTATTCTGTAATCGGATATCGGATATTGGATAGCCGATATTCGATATTGCATATTCGGATATCGGATATTCGATTTTCGAAAATTCGGTTTTTAAGATAACTCGGTAGGTAGGTAGGTAGGTAGGTACCCGAAAACCGAAAAGTCGATTTTCGCTATTCTGTAATCGGATATCGGATATTGGATAGCCGATATTCGATATTGCATATTCGGATATCGGATATTCGATTTTCGAAAATTCGGTTTTTAAGATAACTCGGTAGGTAGGTAGGTAGGTAGGTACCCGAAAACCGAAAAGTCGATTTTCGCTATTCTGTAATCGGATATCGGATATTGGATAGCCGATATTCGATATTGCATATTCGGATATCGGATATTCGATTTTCGAAAATTCGGTTTTTAAGATAACTCGGTAGGTAGGTAGGTAGGTAGGTACCCGAAAACCGAAAAGTCGATTTTCGCTATTCTGTAATCGGATATCGGATATTGGATAGCCGATATTCGATATTGCATATTCGGATATCGGATATTCGATTTTCGAAAATTCGGTTTTTAAGATAACTCGGTAGGTAGGTAGGTAGGTAGGTACCCGAAAACCGAAAAGTCGATTTTCGCTATTCTGTAATCGGATATCGGATATTGGATAGCCGATATTCGATATTGCATATTCGGATATCGGATATTCGATTTTCGAAAATTCGGTTTTTAAGATAACTCGGTAGGTAGGTAGGTAGGTAGGTAGGTACCCGAAAACCGAAAAGTCGATTTTCGCTATTCTGTAATCGGATATCGGATATTGGATAGCCGATATTCGATATTGCATATTCGGATATCGGATATTCGATTTTCGAAAATTCGGTTTTTAAGATAACTCGGTAGGTAGGTAGGTAGGTAGGTACCCGAAAACCGAAAAGTCGATTTTCGCTATTCTGTAATCGGATATCGGATATTGGATAGCCGATATTCGATATTGCATATTCGGATATCGGATATTCGATTTTCGAAAATTCGGTTTTTAAGATAACTCGGTAGGTAGGTAGGTAGGTAGGTACCCGAAAACCGAAAAGTCGATTTTCGCTATTCTGTAATCGGATATCGGATATTGGATAGCCGATATTCGATATTGCATATTCGGATATCGGATATTCGATTTTCGAAAATTCGGTTTTTAAGATAACTCGGTAGGTAGGTAGGTAGGTAGGTACCCGAAAACCGAAAAGTCGATTTTCGCTATTCTGTAATCGGATATCGGATATTGGATAGCCGATATTCGATATTGCATATTCGGATATCGGATATTCGATTTTCGAAAATTCGGTTTTTAAGATAACTCGGTAGGTAGGTAGGTAGGTAGGTAGGTACCCGAAAACCGAAAAGTCGATTTTCGCTATTCTGTAATCGGATATCGGATATTGGATAGCCGATATTCGATATTGCATATTCGGATATCGGATATTCGATTTTCGAAAATTCGGTTTTTAAGATAACTCGGTAGGTAGGTAGGTAGGTAGGTACCCGAAAACCGAAAAGTCGATTTTCGCTATTCTGTAATCGGATATCGGATATTGGATAGCCGATATTCGATATTGCATATTCGGATATCGGATATTCGATTTTCGAAAATTCGGTTTTTAAGATAACTCGGTAGGTAGGTAGGTAGGTAGGTACCCGAAAACCGAAAAGTCGATTTTCGCTATTCTGTAATCGGATATCGGATATTGGATAGCCGATATTCGATATTGCATATTCGGATATCGGATATTCGATTTTCGAAAATTCGGTTTTTAAGATAACTCGGTAGGTAGGTAGGTAGGTAGGTACCCGAAAACCGAAAAGTCGATTTTCGCTATTCTGTAATCGGATATCGGATATTGGATAGCCGATATTCGATATTGCATATTCGGATATCGGATATTCGATTTTCGAAAATTCGGTTTTTAAGATAACTCGGTAGGTAGGTAGGTAGGTAGGTAGGTACCCGAAAACCGAAAAGTCGATTTTCGCTATTCTGTAATCGGATATCGGATATTGGATAGCCGATATTCGATATTGCATATTCGGATATCGGATATTCGATTTTCGAAAATTCGGTTTTTAAGATAACTCGGTAGGTAGGTAGGTAGGTAGGTACCCGAAAACCGAAAAGTCGATTTTCGCTATTCTGTAATCGGATATCGGATATTGGATAGCCGATATTCGATATTGCATATTCGGATATCGGATATTCGATTTTCGAAAATTCGGTTTTTAAGATAACTCGGTAGGTAGGTAGGTAGGTAGGTACCCGAAAACCGAAAAGTCGATTTTCGCTATTCTGTAATCGGATATCGGATATTGGATAGCCGATATTCGATATTGCATATTCGGATATCGGATATTCGATTTTCGAAAATTCGGTTTTTAAGATAACTCGGTAGGTAGGTAGGTAGGTAGGTACCCGAAAACCGAAAAGTCGATTTTCGCTATTCTGTAATCGGATATCGGATATTGGATAGCCGATATTCGATATTGCATATTCGGATATCGGATATTCGATTTTCGAAAATTCGGTTTTTAAGATAACTCGGTAGGTAGGTAGGTAGGTAGGTACCCGAAAACCGAAAAGTCGATTTTCGCTATTCTGTAATCGGATATCGGATATTGGATAGCCGATATTCGATATTGCATATTCGGATATCGGATATTCGATTTTCGAAAATTCGGTTTTTAAGATAACTCGGTAGGTAGGTAGGTAGGTACCCGAAAACCGAAAAGTCGATTTTCGCTATTCTGTAATCGGATATCGGATATTGGATAGCCGATATTCGATATTGCATATTCGGATATCGGATATTCGATTTTCGAAAATTCGGTTTTTAAGATAACTCGGTAGGTAGGTAGGTAGGTAGGTACCCGAAAACCGAAAAGTCGATTTTCGCTATTCTGTAATCGGATATCGGATATTGGATAGCCGATATTCGATATTGCATATTCGGATATCGGATATTCGATTTTCGAAAATTCGGTTTTTAAGATAACTCGGTAGGTAGGTAGGTAGGTAGGTACCCGAAAACCGAAAAGTCGATTTTCGCTATTCTGTAATCGGATATCGGATATTGGATAGCCGATATTCGATATTGCATATTCGGATATCGGATATTCGATTTTCGAAAATTCGGTTTTTAAGATAACTCGGTAGGTAGGTAGGTAGGTAGGTACCCGAAAACCGAAAAGTCGATTTTCGCTATTCTGTAATCGGATATCGGATATTGGATAGCCGATATTCGATATTGCATATTCGGATATCGGATATTCGATTTTCGAAAATTCGGTTTTTAAGATAACTCGGTAGGTAGGTAGGTAGGTAGGTACCCGAAAACCGAAAAGTCGATTTTCGCTATTCTGTAATCGGATATCGGATATTGGATAGCCGATATTCGATATTGCATATTCGGATATCGGATATTCGATTTTCGAAAATTCGGTTTTTAAGATAACTCGGTAGGTAGGTAGGTAGGTAGGTACCCGAAAACCGAAAAGTCGATTTTCGCTATTCTGTAATCGGATATCGGATATTGGATAGCCGATATTCGATATTGCATATTCGGATATCGGATATTCGATTTTCGAAAATTCGGTTTTTAAGATAACTCGGTAGGTAGGTAGGTAGGTAGG
Source organism: Agrotis segetum (assembly GCA_036375495.1). NCBI lineage: Eukaryota > Metazoa > Arthropoda > Insecta > Lepidoptera > Noctuidae > Agrotis > Agrotis segetum. The sequence goes on along the minus strand of JAQSVV010000700.1, from coordinate 21,613 downwards.
TACCCGAAAACCGAAAAGTCGATTTTCGCTATTCTGTAATCGGATATCGGATATTGGATAGCCGATATTCGATATTGCATATTCGGATATCGGATATTCGATTTTCGAAAATTCGGTTTTTAAGATAACTCGGTAGGTAGGTAGGTAGGTACCCGAAAACCGAAAAGTCGATTTTCGCTATTCTGTAATCGGATATCGGATATTGGATAGCCGATATTCGATATTGCATATTCGGATATCGGATATTCGATTTTCGAAAATTCGGTTTTTAAGATAACTCGGTAGGTAGGTAGGTAGGTAGGTACCCGAAAACCGAAAAGTCGATTTTCGCTATTCTGTAATCGGATATCGGATATTGGATAGCCGATATTCGATATTGCATATTCGGATATCGGATATTCGATTTTCGAAAATTCGGTTTTTAAGATAACTCGGTAGGTAGGTAGGTAGGTAGGTACCCGAAAACCGAAAAGTCGATTTTCGCTATTCTGTAATCGGATATCGGATATTGGATAGCCGATATTCGATATTGCATATTCGGATATCGGATATTCGATTTTCGAAAATTCGGTTTTTAAGATAACTCGGTAGGTAGGTAGGTAGGTAGGTACCCGAAAACCGAAAAGTCGATTTTCGCTATTCTGTAATCGGATATCGGATATTGGATAGCCGATATTCGATATTGCATATTCGGATATCGGATATTCGATTTTCGAAAATTCGGTTTTTAAGATAACTCGGTAGGTAGGTAGGTACCCGAAAACCGAAAAGTCGATTTTCGCTATTCTGTAATCGGATATCGGATATTGGATAGCCGATATTCGATATTGCATATTCGGATATCGGATATTCGATTTTCGAAAATTCGGTTTTTAAGATAACTCGGTAGGTAGGTAGGTAGGTAGGTACCCGAAAACCGAAAAGTCGATTTTCGCTATTCTGTAATCGGATATCGGATATTGGATAGCCGATATTCGATATTGCATATTCGGATATCGGATATTCGATTTTCGAAAATTCGGTTTTTAAGATAACTCGGTAGGTAGGTAGGTAGGTAGGTAGGTACCCGAAAACCGAAAAGTCGATTTTCGCTATTCTGTAATCGGATATCGGATATTGGATAGCCGATATTCGATATTGCATATTCGGATATCGGATATTCGATTTTCGAAAATTCGGTTTTTAAGATAACTCGGTAGGTAGGTAGGTAGGTAGGTACCCGAAAACCGAAAAGTCGATTTTCGCTATTCTGTAATCGGATATCGGATATTGGATAGCCGATATTCGATATTGCATATTCGGATATCGGATATTCGATTTTCGAAAATTCGGTTTTTAAGATAACTCGGTAGGTAGGTAGGTAGGTAGGTAGGTACCCGAAAACCGAAAAGTCGATTTTCGCTATTCTGTAATCGGATATCGGATATTGGATAGCCGATATTCGATATTGCATATTCGGATATCGGATATTCGATTTTCGAAAATTCGGTTTTTAAGATAACTCGGTAGGTAGGTAGGTAGGTAGGTACCCGAAAACCGAAAAGTCGATTTTCGCTATTCTGTAATCGGATATCGGATATTGGATAGCCGATATTCGATATTGCATATTCGGATATCGGATATTCGATTTTCGAAAATTCGGTTTTTAAGATAACTCGGTAGGTAGGTAGGTAGGTAGGTAGGTACCCGAAAACCGAAAAGTCGATTTTCGCTATTCTGTAATCGGATATCGGATATTGGATAGCCGATATTCGATATTGCATATTCGGATATCGGATATTCGATTTTCGAAAATTCGGTTTTTAAGATAACTCGGTAGGTAGGTAGGTAGGTAGGTAGGTACCCGAAAACCGAAAAGTCGATTTTCGCTATTCTGTAATCGGATATCGGATATTGGATAGCCGATATTCGATATTGCATATTCGGATATCGGATATTCGATTTTCGAAAATTCGGTTTTTAAGATAACTCGGTAGGTAGGTAGGTAGGTAGGTACCCGAAAACCGAAAAGTCGATTTTCGCTATTCTGTAATCGGATATCGGATATTGGATAGCCGATATTCGATATTGCATATTCGGATATCGGATATTCGATTTTCGAAAATTCGGTTTTTAAGATAACTCGGTAGGTAGGTAGGTAGGTAGGTACCCGAAAACCGAAAAGTCGATTTTCGCTATTCTGTAATCGGATATCGGATATTGGATAGCCGATATTCGATATTGCATATTCGGATATCGGATATTCGATTTTCGAAAATTCGGTTTTTAAGATAACTCGGTAGGTAGGTAGGTAGGTAGGTAGGTACCCGAAAACCGAAAAGTCGATTTTCGCTATTCTGTAATCGGATATCGGATATTGGATAGCCGATATTCGATATTGCATATTCGGATATCGGATATTCGATTTTCGAAAATTCGGTTTTTAAGATAACTCGGTAGGTAGGATGTGCATCTGGACTGAGAGCCCGTTTTTTTTTTATTGTTGGATCAACTTGAAACTTACAGGGGTTTTACTTAAAAATAGTAAAAATTCGATGCCGCAAAGCATAAATTTCTTAAACGTGAAACAAAGCTGTTATAGGCAAATATCTATGGCCCTCAGTTCAGACGCTCGCTAAAATTCGGCTTAACATAAATCTCAGAAAGTACTACCTCTGTGATAATAATTTTTATTTTATATTTTAGTAAAGAATTTCTTAAAGATTTTAAGAAATTTTCAAATTCCTAGAATATGGCATTACTGATTTATAGCAGTTTTACTTAGGGCTCTCAGTCCAGACGTTTATGAACTGAGAGCCCCACTGAAACATAGCTTTAAATGAAGAAATACATACATTTGCTTCTTTTACCATAAAGTTAAAAACCCCAATGAATTTCTTAAAAAGAAATAACGACATAGGAAGTAACTGTTGAAAGGTAAATTGCAATTGAATTTTCGGTTAACGTCTGAACTGAGAGCCCTTATATTTTCGGTTTTATCTGCTATTTGCGGGCTCCGAGTTTGAAATAAATTAGCTGAAAAGTTTTAAGAAATTTTTAAGTAAAACTTTACATACGGTTTTTTCTTCAAAATGCTGTACTTTACGAGAAAAATATTTTTTTAGTTTTTCATGGGAACAAGTTTTGTAGGGTAACCATGATTTAAAAATCTCAAAAGTCTGTTTCAGACTTGTACTGACAAAAATCCACGGTGTCCTTCAATAGCCCTTTACGTTCCGGGTCCACGGTTACCTGATAAGACAGTCCCACGACTCCCGCAGGCTTTTATTATTATTAATTATTTATTTCGGACCGGAGTAATATATGTACTTATATATCTAATTAGGCTAAATGGTGGAATATTGTAATGCCACCTGGAGGGAAAGTACCCTTAATACTGCAAATAGAAAATACTCAAAGGAACCATTCCTTTATTTTTGAATAGAAAGCAAACTGCATTCAAAGATTTTCGAAACTGGAAGCGAGGGATCGCTCTAATTCACGGTGCTGTATAAATTCAGGTTTTTCTAACCAAAATCAGACTAATGTGTTCCTGGGAAGTTTGATTCGCAACAGCAGAGCATCTACTTATTTGTACTGTAAATAAGTGGCGAATATTGGGCAGTTTGAAAGGCCTATCAGCCTACTTTAAAAAACAAATAAAAACTTTGAAAAAATAATACATTTATTGATTTTAACTAAGACTGAAATGGTTTGATACTCCTGCCACCCGCCCGTTGTATCGGTTGTTGCCTAGCAACTGCAACGCCTAGGCTTGCAAAATCGCTTGTAGCCATCGGGCTAGGCCCGCCTTCATCACTTCAGTGTGGCCACGAGCGGCGATTTCATACAATCAATATTATCGCGCCCGTCGCCGCCACCGCCTTAGGGTGTCAGCTCAGACCGAGACGTGACGCTGCGCGCACATTTCAATAGAGTTATTCAAAATGTAACTCAATAATAAAAAACAAAAGCTACACCTTTCGCAACGCAGCACGGCGCCGCTTGATGCGATTCAAAATTTGACTTTGTTTACAACAAGAAAAGATACGAAGTATCGTTGCGTCACGTCGCTTCGCGTCGCGTCTCGGTGTGAACTGACCGTTAGGCTGCCTTTCCACCAGAGATGCGCTATGTAGCTGTGCTACGAAGATGTGAAAGCTGAGCTACGAAACTGTGTGACCTTTTCCACCGATGCTACGCTATGTAGCTGTGCGAGTAAGATGTGCTATGGTGATGGGTAGCTGCGCTACGAAGATGCGCTGTCACAGGGTAGCTACACTACAAAGATGCGCCGCCACAAGGTAGCGTGAGAAAAACAAACTAAATTTTAAATGTCGATAAGGTCGATAATCGCTTGCACCTGTTTTTTTATCTCGCTATCGTTAAGCAAATGTTTTTCGACCTTCAAGCGATTTTCGACCTTATTGACATTTATGCGAACACCTGATTTTAATGTACATACTTCCCAGCACGCTTTCTCCTTAAGGAGCAATGTTGGCTACCGAGAATGTGAGAAAAACAAACTAAATTTTAAATGTCGGTAAGGTCGAAAATCGCTTGTACCTGTTTTTTTATCTCGCTATCGTTAAGCAAATGTTTTTCGACCTTCAAGCGATTTTCGACCTTATTGACATTTATGCAAACACCTGATTTTAATGAAGGAGCAATGTTGGCGAACGAGAATGTGAGAAAAACAAACTAAATTTCAAATGTCAATAAGGTCGAAAATCCCTTGCACCTGTTTTTTTATCTCGCTAACGTTAATTTTCGACCTTATTGACAAATTCCCAAATTGGTTCAGTGAAATGACAAAAATTACTTATCTGTGGTATTTTACAACTAAACTAAATTTAGTAAATTAAAAAAAAAATAGCACGCAGCCATTGCACGCATCCTTACATATAAAAAACATATCTCAGCTGAATCCGTTTCCACCAGTTCTGTGCTATGTAAACAAATGAATGTGATTGGTGGATAACAAACGTATCCGTAGCAACGTAGCATAGCGCATCTCTGGTGGAAAAGCAGCCTCGCAGTTTGTTTGAGCACTAAGACGTCACACATAATTTTTTGAAGATTTTTCCGAACGCAACCCCACATGTGCTGCCATCTTTGAAACTAACTGAAGTTTGAGATTTTTGAATCATGGTTACCCTACAAAACTTGTTCCCATGAAAAACTAAAAAATGGTTTTTCTCGTAAAGTACAGCATTTAGAAGAAAAAGCCGTATGTCAAGTTTTACTTAAAAATTTCTTAAAACTTTTCGGCTAATTTATTTCAAACTCGGAGCCCGCAAATAGCAGATAAAACCGAAAATATAAGGGCTCTCAGTTCAGACGTTAACCGAAAATTCAATTGTAATTTACCTTTCAACAGTTACTTCCTATGTCGTTATTTCTTTTTAAGAAATTCATTGGGGTTTTTAACTTTATGGTAAAAGAAGCAAATGTATGTATTTCTTCATTTAAAGCTATGTTTCAGTGGGGCTCTCAGTTCATAAACGTCTGGACTGAGAGCCCTAAGTAAAACTGCTATAAATCAGTAATGCCATATTCTAGGAATTTGAAAATTTCTTAAAATCTTTAAGAAATTCTTTACTAAAATATAAAATAAAAATTATTATCACAGAGGTAGTACTTTCTGAGATTTATGTTAAGCCGTTTTTAGCGAGCGTCTGAACTGAGGGCCATAGATATTTGCCTATAACAGCTTTGTTTCACGTTTAAGAAATTTATGCTTTGCGGCATCGAATTTTTACTATTTTTAAGTAAAACCCCTGTAAGTTTCAAGTTGATCCAACAATAAAAAAAAAACGGGCTCTCAGTCCAGATGCACATGTAGGTAGGTAGGTAGGTACCCGAAAACCGAAAAGTCGATTTTCGCTATTCTGTAATCGGATATCGGATATTGGATAGCCGATATTCGATATTGCATATTTGGATATCGGATATTTGATTTTCGAAAATTCGGTTTTTAAGATAACTCGGTAGGTAGGTAGGTAGGTAGGTACCCGAAAACCGAAAAGTCGATTTTCGCTATTCTGTAATCGGATATCGGATATTGGATAGCCGATATTCGATATTGCATATTCGGATATCGGATATTCGATTTTCGAAAATTCGGTTTTTAAGATAACTCGGTAGGTAGGTAGGTAGGTAGGTAGGTACCCGAAAACCGAAAAGTCGATTTTCGCTATTCTGTAATCGGATATCGGATATTGGATAGCCGATATTCGATATTGCATATTCGGATATCGGATATTCGATTTTCGAAAATTCGGTTTTTAAGATAACTCGGTAGGTAGGTAGGTACCCGAAAACCGAAAAGTCGATTTTCGCTATTCTGTAATCGGATATCGGATATTGGATAGCCGATATTCGATATTGCATATTCGGATATCGGATATTCGATTTTCGAAAATTCGGTTTTTAAGATAACTCGGTAGGTAGGTAGGTAGGTAGGTAGGTACCCGAAAACCGAAAAGTCGATTTTCGCTATTCTGTAATCGGATATCGGATATTGGATAGCCGATATTCGATATTGCATATTCGGATATCGGATATTCGATTTTCGAAAATTCGGTTTTTAAGATAACTCGGTAGGTAGGTAGGTAGGTAGGTAGGTACCCGAAAACCGAAAAGTCGATTTTCGCTATTCTGTAATCGGATATCGGATATTGGATAGCCGATATTCGATATTGCATATTCGGATATCGGATATTCGATTTTCGAAAATTCGGTTTTTAAGATAACTCGGTAAGGGTAGGTAGGTAGGTAGGTACCCGAAAACCGAAAAGTCGATTTTCGCTATTCTGTAATCGGATATCGGATATTGGATAGCCGATATTCGATATTGCATATTCGGATATCGGATATTCGATTTTCGAAAATTCGGTTTTTAAGATAACTCGGTAGGTAGGTAGGTAGGTAGGTAGGTACCCGAAAACCGAAAAGTCGATTTTCGCTATTCTGTAATCGGATATCGGATATTGGATAGCCGATATTCGATATTGCATATTCGGATATCGGATATTCGATTTTCGAAAATTCGGTTTTTAAGATAACTCGGTAGGTAGGTAGGTAGGTAGGTACCCGAAAACCGAAAAGTCGATTTTCGCTATTCTGTAATCGGATATCGGATATTGGATAGCCGATATTCGATATTGCATATTCGGATATCGGATATTCGATTTTCGAAAATTCGGTTTTTAAGATAACTCGGTAGGTAGGTAGGTAGGTAGGTAGGTACCCGAAAACCGAAAAGTCGATTTTCGCTATTCTGTAATCGGATATCGGATATTGGATAGCCGATATTCGATATTGCATATTCGGATATCGGATATTCGATTTTCGAAAATTCGGTTTTTAAGATAACTCGGTAGGTAGGTAGGTACCCGAAAACCGAAAAGTCGATTTTCGCTATTCTGTAATCGGATATCGGATATTGGATAGCCGATATTCGATATTGCATATTCGGATATCGGATATTCGATTTTCGAAAATTCGGTTTTTAAGATAACTCGGTAGGTAGGTAGGTAGGTAGGTAGGTACCCGAAAACCGAAAAGTCGATTTTCGCTATTCTGTAATCGGATATCGGATATTGGATAGCCGATATTCGATATTGCATATTCGGATATCGGATATTCGATTTTCGAAAATTCGGTTTTTAAGATAACTCGGTAGGTAGGTAGGTAGGTACCCGAAAACCGAAAAGTCGATTTTCGCTATTCTGTAATCGGATATCGGATATTGGATAGCCGATATTCGATATTGCATATTCGGATATCGGATATTCGATTTTCGAAAATTCGGTTTTTAAGATAACTCGGTAGGTAGGTAGGTAGGTAGGTAGGTACCCGAAAACCGAAAAGTCGATTTTCGCTATTCTGTAATCGGATATCGGATATTGGATAGCCGATATTCGATATTGCATATTCGGATATCGGATATTCGATTTTCGAAAATTCGGTTTTTAAGATAACTCGGTAGGTAGGTAGGTAGGTAGGTACCCGAAAACCGAAAAGTCGATTTTCGCTATTCTGTAATCGGATATCGGATATTGGATAGCCGATATTCGATATTGCATATTCGGATATCGGATATTCGATTTTCGAAAATTCGGTTTTTAAGATAACTCGGTAGGTAGGTAGGTAGGTAGGTAGGTACCCGAAAACCGAAAAGTCGATTTTCGCTATTCTGTAATCGGATATCGGATATTGGATAGCCGATATTCGATATTGCATATTCGGATATCGGATATTCGATTTTCGAAAATTCGGTTTTTAAGATAACTCGGTAGGTAGGTAGGTAGGTAGGTACCCGAAAACCGAAAAGTCGATTTTCGCTATTCTGTAATCGGATATCGGATATTGGATAGCCGATATTCGATATTGCATATTCGGATATCGGATATTCGATTTTCGAAAATTCGGTTTTTAAGATAACTCGGTAGGTAGGTAGGTAGGTAGGTAGGTACCCGAAAACCGAAAAGTCGATTTTCGCTATTCTGTAATCGGATATCGGATATTGGATAGCCGATATTCGATATTGCATATTCGGATATCGGATATTCGATTTTCGAAAATTCGGTTTTTAAGATAACTCGGTAGGTAGGTAGGTAGGTAGGTACCCGAAAACCGAAAAGTCGATTTTCGCTATTCTGTAATCGGATATCGGATATTGGATAGCCGATATTCGATATTGCATATTCGGATATCGGATATTCGATTTTCGAAAATTCGGTTTTTAAGATAACTCGGTAGGTAGGTAGGTAGGTAGGTAGGTACCCGAAAACCGAAAAGTCGATTTTCGCTATTCTGTAATCGGATATCGGATATTGGATAGCCGATATTCGATATTGCATATTCGGATATCGGATATTCGATTTTCGAAAATTCGGTTTTTAAGATAACTCGGTAGGTAGGTAGGTACCCGAAAACCGAAAAGTCGATTTTCGCTATTCTGTAATCGGATATCGGATATTGGATAGCCGATATTCGATATTGCATATTCGGATATCGGATATTCGATTTTCGAAAATTCGGTTTTTAAGATAACTCGGTAGGTAGGTAGGTAGGTAGGTAGGTACCCGAAAACCGAAAAGTCGATTTTCGCTATTCTGTAATCGGATATCGGATATTGGATAGCCGATATTCGATATTGCATATTCGGATATCGGATATTCGATTTTCGAAAATTCGGTTTTTAAGATAACTCGGTAGGTAGGTAGGTAGGTAGGTAGGTACCCGAAAACCGAAAAGTCGATTTTCGCTATTCTGTAATCGGATATTGGATAGCCGATATTCGATATTGCATATTCGGATATCGGATATTCGATTTTCGAAAATTCGGTTTTTAAGATAACTCGGTAGGTAGGTAGGTAGGTAGGTAGGTACCCGAAAACCGAAAAGTCGATTTTCGCTATTCTGTAATCGGATATCGGATATTGGATAGCCGATATTCGATATTGCATATTCGGATATCGGATATTCGATTTTCGAAAATTCGGTTTTTAAGATAACTCGGTAGGTAGGTAGGTAGGTAGGTAGGTACCCGAAAACCGAAAAGTCGATTTTCGCTATTCTGTAATCGGATATCGGATATTGGATAGCCGATATTCGATATTGCATATTCGGATATCGGATATTCGATTTTCGAAAATTCGGTTTTTAAGATAACTCGGTAGGTAGGTAGGTAGGTAGGTACCCGAAAACCGAAAAGTCGATTTTCGCTATTCTGTAATCGGATATCGGATATTGGATAGCCGATATTCGATATTGCATATTTGGATATCGGATATTCGATTTTCGAAAATTCGGTTTTTAAGATAACTCGGTAGGTAGGTAGGTAGGTAGGTACCCGAAAACCGAAAAGTCGATTTTCGCTATTCTGTAATCGGATATCGGATATTGGATAGCCGATATTCGATATTGCATATTCGGATATCGGATATTCGATTTTCGAAAATTCGGTTTTTAAGATAACTCGGTAGGTAGGTAGGTAGGTAGGTAGGTACAGTCACGCTCAAAATTGGTTTGTCGCACTTACAAGGCAATAGCTTAACGTCTAGTTTGACTTATGACCTTCTACTTTCGAGGGACACGTCATGTATCATCAACTACTGATTGCATAGGATTCATAATTTCAACATTGTAAAGCGTGTCCAGTTGACTTAGTGGTTAAGCGGTAAGACCACAAAATTAGTGTGATCAAAAAGACGCGAGTTCAAACCTCACAAAGTGATAGTCTTTTTGTAGGTTTCTACTCAATTAAATAACCAATATCTAAGTTATTTATTTAAATATTGTGATAACATCAAAGAAACAAAAACTGCAAACGTCTTTACTAAGATTCGAACTCAGATCCATCTATTGATCGTGAATCCACTTAGCCCAACAGAAACAGTTATCAGCACATGTTAGATCATTGCGAATGAATGCAAAGGAATGTTAAGAACCGGTTTCCACTTTAGTAAAACACGGTTGTAGCACAAAATTGTGCGCCTGATTTTTTCTTTTTCAATTTCTTACTAAAGGCTCTGTTAATGATGATGGTTTATATAAAGGGTTTAGAATAAAAAAAATGCGTGATAATTATGATATAACAATAATTATATTTTTGTTGTTTAATGATAATATAATAATATTTAAGTATTATAAATTCGTAGATTTTTTTTTATTATTTTAACAAAATTATGAAATGATTCAATGGACTTTCGAAGAGAGCTATTAAACAATAAATAAGAAAATTCAACAAATCGAAATAAAAGTAAAAAAATGACTGTACTAACTGTTTCGTTATTGCAAATTTAACTATCGATTTCCGAACGCATCTTTAAAAACGTATTCGTAAAAGTGACAGATCCGATGACAGTTCAGTTAAAAGCAATCGCGCGTGCGGCGAACCAATACTGCTTCGCATCTTTCGTCTTTTCTCCGCTTCTACGTCCCAGAAGACCGTATCATCATCTCAATCACATCACCTGCATCACCCCCTGGCCAGGTGGGAAGGCGAGCCCGTTCGGAGGCAAAAGGTAAGCTGCACGTTTTCCACTGCGAACGAACTTAATTTCGAATTTGTCACGATTTACTTTCATTCAACGAAATTCGGCGTTCATATTCTTATGGACGACCCAATATATGTAACTACCGCATTCCTTTTTTCTCCCGTTCCGTTACATATATTTTTTGGAGGCCCCGACGAGATCCACCACTAGCGTGGTCCGCCATTTTATAAATTCACTTTAAAACGCAAATCAGTCATCTATCGAAGTCCCACCCAATTTTCATTATTCTCTAAACGCTGTTGTTAATTGGCAATAAATTAACACAATTTCATCTCGCTTAATGAGATTGGTGTGAGTGTGACTAATTCACTATTCATTCTCGAAAACTGCGTTTCAATTCCATTCAATTCCAATACGTAAAATAACTTGTTACGTTTGTCGTAAAGTAACTATTATTACCGTTAGGATAAATCCTTTGTACAACTAACATAATTATCATTCGTTTCCATTGTTAATCCAACATTTACGTAACATTTTGATTCAAATTAGAATCCATTTCATTTTTTCGTTTACATTTTTAAATGTGGGTAAACTGTTAAATCGGCAGCGTCATTGTGTTACGACTAGTGATGTGCAACGCGTGATTATACTTTTCGGTTTTACGTTAAAACTTGTAATCGATTTATTTCAAATTAGTCGATTATTCCATAATTCGTAATTCGGTATAGTTTGGGTTTATTTATTCGATTAAATATTTAATAATGCCTTATTCAACAGTACGAAGACGTAGTACAGATAAAAGAATTAAAAAAGCTGTTGGTAAACAAATTTCTTTTGATGTTACGGACTTACCTTCATTAAGGCGCAAGCGTACTCTTGCTTTTAATCGGTTAAAGCGTACATATGAGATAGCTGAACAGGCAAAGGAAAACATACAAAATATAGGCTTATTTCTCGCTCATTTCTCTGACGTTCAAAATCTTGTAGAAAAGTTTGAAGACGCTCATCAGGATATTTTATCTCTGATCGACGCCGCCTTGGAGGAAGGTGAAGATTCAATTCGGGAAGAATTTGATACATTGTATTATAAAATTATAACGATTCATTCCGAGTTGAATCCGAAACCTTCCCACGATGATTCTTTTAATTCTGCTCCATCGAATGCTTCATTAAACGTAAAGCTTCCGAGAATTACTATTCCGTCCTTTTCAGGAAATATTAAGGCTTGGCCTAAATTTTATGATGTTTTTACGTCACTTATCCATGAAAATGGCAGTTTATCTGACACGGAACGTATGCATTATTTGATATCGAGTCTCACTGGCGATGCGTTAAGTTTAATCAAAACATTTCCGGTTCAGGGTGCGTATTATCGAGAGGCATTCAAAAGTTTAGTTTCTCGGTATAACAATAAACGTGAATTAGCATTCGAATGTTGGAAGGAAATTCTTAGTGTCAATTTTAAACCGACATCACCTCACGATTTTCGTCGAGTGCTGGACACATTTAATGAAAACCTTACTATCCTTAAAGAATTGGAATTACCGACCGATAAATGGGACTTTGTGTTGTCTTATTTGATTCTCTCTAAATTGGATTCTAAAACGAGATACGAGTACGAACAAGCTAATTCGTCTATTGAATTACCGTGTTATAACATTTTAATTCAGTTTCTTTATTCGAAGTGTGAAGCTCTCGTACGAGACATTCACTTCACATCTAGTCCGCGTGTGTCAATTGAGAAACCGCGTTCAACTGAAAAATCAGCACAAGCTAATCAAAAAAGAGCTTCGTCATTTGTAGCAACAAAGGATAATAAATCAACCGTAACGGAAAAGTCTGCTCCTACCAGTACTTCATCTCAGATAAAATGCTCCTTTTGCGGAAAAGATCACACCATATCGTTCTGTCCTGACTTCGGCAAGAAGACTGTCGACGAAAGACAAGAACATGCCAACTCGCATAAGTGGTGCTTCAATTGCCTTCGTCCTTCACACAGTCTCAAAGATTGTAAATCCGTATTCCGGTGCCGTCAGTGTTCTCAACGACATCATACATTACTTCACCCAAGTACAAACGAATCACAGAAATGTGATAGCGTTTCTGTGCCAACTACCTCGGATTCCGTCCTTAAGGCTTCCTCTAATCGATCTGCCATTTTGCTATCGACAGCGCGGGTGCAAATTCGTGACTGTAATGGTCAATTTCAATCGTTTCGTGCTTTAGTCGATTCTGGCAGTCAAGCTCATTTCGTTACCGAAAGGACAATCGAGAAGTTAGGTTTTGATTCCATTCCAACCACGCGGAAGATTCACGGTCTCGGCTCATCTGCTGCGGCAGTGTCTGGGTCTATTCAGTTAGAAATCGGTGTCAAAGGAGAGACCATTTTGAAGATCGAAGCGCTCTCTTTGCCTTCAATCTGCGGTACTATGCCTTCATCGCGCCTTAATACTGCTTCATGGCCTCATTTGAAAAACCTTAATTTAGCTGACCCTGACTTTGATAAGCCCGGCCCAGTCGATGTTTTGCTTGGCGCGGAAGTATTTGCCTCGCTCTTAATTCCTGGCAAACATAACGGTGGTCCCAAAGGACCTTCTGCTATTAATTCTATCTTTGGGTGGCTTCTTATCGGTAACGCTGATAGCAATTCAGTGACAAACTCATTTCTTTCAATGGAGTTTGACTTGCATCAACAAATTCAACAATTTTGGGAGTTGGAAAACATTCCTACAAATTCTCGGCTAACCCCATTAGAGGAGCGTTGCGAGCAAATATTTACAAACACTGTATCGCGTAACGATCAGGGACGTTACATGGTTGCCTTGCCGTTTAAGGATCTTGAAGATCATTCGTTTCCCGGGTCCAAGGAGAAGGCGTTACGTAGATTCTATTCTTTGGAAAACAAACTTTACCGTAATCCAGTTGTACTTGAACAATATAAGGATTTTATGGAAGAGTATTTGCGGTGTGATCACATGACTCGCGTGTCTATTCAAGACCTTTCCAAAGGCAATTATTACATTCCTCATCATTGCGTTATCCGTCCTGATAGTGTTACGACTAAACTACGTGTCGTGTTTGACGCCTCATGTAAGAGCGACAATGGTGTTTCACTTAACGAAACGATGTTAATAGGCCCTAAACTTCAAACAAACATTATGGAACTGCTTTTAAGATTTCGCATTCATCCAATCGTTTTTACATGCGATATGCGTCAAATGTATCGTCAGATTTTAGTGCGGGAGCGTGACCGCGACTACCAGCGCATTCTATGGCGCTCGGATCGAAACCAATCCGTTCAAGAATTTCGCCTTAATACTGTTACCTACGGTGTGTCATCTGCGCCCTTTTTAGCTTGTCGAACAATCCAACAATTAATCGCGGACGAAGGCGCGGATCTTCCTTTAGGAAGCAAGGCTCTACAGTCTGACTTGTATATCGATGATCTGGTCACTGGTGGATCCAGTCTTTCAGAGGTCCGTACGATAAAGCAAGAGGTTATCGAACTTTTAAACCGTGGGTGCTTAGAACTTCGAAAGTGGGCGAGCAACATACCTGAACTTCTTTCTGATTTGCCAATTGACCACTGCCTAACTGACTTTCTTTCCATGGACATTGGACAATCCATGGAAATCAAAGTCTTAGGCCTTAAATGGGATCCGCTTAGTGACGTTTTTATGTTTGACGTTGCACCACGTGATGTCAAATGTAATAAACGTAATATACTTAGTGAGTTGGCACGTATTTTCGACCCTCTCGGTTTTCTAGCTCCAATTACATTCTTTTCGAAACTCCTCGTTCAAAAATTGTGGATACTGGGCATTGATTGGGATGCGGTTCCGCCAGAAGAAATCATTTTACGTTGGCATTCTTACATAAAGCAATTAACTTCACTTAAACTTTTGAAAATACCTCGTTGCGTTTCTCAAGCTCATTCCACAAACTATCAAATTCATGGCTTCGCAGATGCGTCGGAGGCGGGATATGGTGCTGTTGCATACCTAAGGGTTGAAGATCATAACGGATCCGTGCAAACCGTTTTACTGTGTGCAAAATCGCGTGTCGCTCCAATCAAAAGAGTTTCCTTACCACGCCTCGAGTTGTGTGCAGCTGTTCTTCTTGTTGATCTCATAAGTCTCGTTAAACAAGTCTACTTCTTGCCGTTACCCGTTTCAGCCATTTTCACTTGGTCTGACTCTATGGTCGTGCTTGCGTGGCTCCAGTCACATGCTTCTCGTTGGAAAACTTTTGTATCGAACCGTGTTGGTCATATCCAAACTATGCTTCCCGAAGCCCGATGGAATCATGTCCCATCTACCGACAATCCTGCTGACATTCCCTCGCGGGGCATGCTTCCTGAGGAGCTCGTCAATAGTTCGTTATGGTGGGCGGGTCCCCCCTGGCTCCGGCAGGCTGAAGAATGCTGGCCAATATCGAACAATTTGATTGTTCCAATTGAGACTCAAGATGAAGAGCGTGTCAATTCCATGGTGACACACAGCGAGGAAGATATAATCGAATACTTACTAGAAAAATTCTCGTCACTTCGCAAGACGCAACGCGTCCTGGCATATTGTTTAAGATTCTTTAATAATTCTCGTATTCGAAACACATCTTTGCGTAACCAATCTTCTAATTTATCTCGTTTGGAAATTCATTCTGCGTTATTAGTTATGGTAAAACATGTGCAAAACCAACATTTCAATAAGGAAATATTACGGCTTAAAAATGGGTTGAGCTTACCTAAACAGTTTCGAAAACTTAATCCTTTCATTGACGAACACGGAGTTCTCAGGGTGGGCGGTCGTTTGTCACGTTCTGGGCTAGATTTCGAACACAAACACCCAGCATTCCTTCCTCGCGATTCAAAATTAACTTATATGATTATTAAAACGCTTCACCGTGAACACTGTCATGCTGGTGTCAATACTTTGCAATACCTATTGGTTCAGCAATTTTGGATTCTATCTGCAAAGCGAGCCATCCGCCATTGCTTATCGCAATGTATTCCGTGCTATCGAACTAATCCAACCCCCATAGAACCCTTTATGAGCGATTTGCCTGCGGTACGCGTAAACCAAGTAAAACCATTCTCTATGGTTGGAGTTGACTATGGAGGACCTTTTTCTATCAAATTCGGTCGTTATCGAGGTGCCAAAACGGGCAAGGCCTATCTGTGCCTTTTTGTGTGCCTCACGACAAAGGCCCTTCATCTCGAAGTCGCTTCAGACCTCTCATCTGATGCCTTTATCGCTGCTCTTCGAAGATTCGTTGGACGTCGCGGTCGTGTCAATTGTATATTTTCGGATCGAGGCACCAACTTCGTCGGTGCAAAAACCCAATTTGACAAGTACATGAGCGACGCGGTGCGCACCGAACAAATTGAATTCCGTTTCAACCCTCCTTCGAGTCCGCATTTCGGCGGAATCTGGGAGATTCAAATAAAAGTCGTTAAGTCTCATCTATATCGAATCATAGGTACGCAATGTCTCACATTCGAAGAGCTTACAACGTTGTTCGTACAGATAGAGGCAATGTTAAATTCGCGTCCTCTTTGTCCGTTGAGTACCGATCCTAACGATCTTTCAGTCTTAACTCCCGGCCATTTCCTTACTCTCGAGCCACTTACAGCGGTCCCTGATGAGGATCTCACCAAAATTAACATTAATCGTTTAGGCCGATGGCAGTTAATTCAGCGTTTTCAACAAACCTTTTGGGAGCGCTGGAAAACGGAATATTTGCATACACTTACTCAACGGGCAAAGTGGACTGCCCAATCGCAACCTCTAACTGTAGGATCACTTGTTCTAATTAAAACAGAAAATACGCCCCCCCTTTTTTGGCCGCTAGCTCGTGTCATTAAACTGCATCCGAGTCCGGACGGGATAGTACGCGTGGCGACGGTTCGAACGGCCACAAATACACTGACACGTCCTTTCGTAAAATTGTGTCCTTTGCCGTCGCAAAGTGACCAATAATCTAATATTTCAACATCATTTAATCTAATCTTAAAATTAAGTAAAAAAAAAAAAGGTTGCACTCCAGGAGTGCCGGTAGAAGTGAAAACTTTTTTGTTACTATGTTTTATTTTTAATTTGAATGACGTCTTACTCATTTTCGATCAGGGTCACGTGACCCTGACGCGAGTTTTAAATTTTTTACCCATTACAGAAAAAGTGTACAACGCCGCTAAAGAAGTTTTCACTTCAAAAACTTTTAGTTTCTAACATTTCCTTTTCGATTTCTGTTCAAAACTTATTTCGAATTTTTATTTATTTATTTCACTCGAATGAGTAACCAAAGCTATCAACCGTAATCGATTACCGATTTTTATTCACTTGTTATCGTTCATCGCATGCACATCACTACGTTTGACATTTGTATGTCACTGTCAGTCAGTTGATCATGCCACATCGAATTGTAAACAACAACATTCCTTTTCTATTATAAATTTAACTCGATATCTCGTCAAATTGGTGGGCGGATATGTTTCGTTATTGCAAATTTAACTATCGATTTCCGAACGCATCTTTAAAAACGTATTCGTAAAAGTGACAGATCCGATGACAGTTCAGTTAAAAGCAATCGCGCGTGCGGCGAACCAATACTGCTTCGCATCTTTCGTCTTTTCTCCGCTTCTACGTCCCAGAAGACCGTATCATCATCTCAATCACATCACCTGCATCACCCCCTGGCCAGGTGGGAAGGCGAGCCCGTTCGGAGGCAAAAGGTAAGCTGCACGTTTTCCACTGCGAACGAACTTAATTTCGAATTTGTCACGATTTACTTTCATTCAACGAAATTCGGCGTTCATATTCTTATGGACGACCCAATATATGTAACTACCGCATTCCTTTTTTCTCCCGTTCCGTTACACTAACCCTTACTAATGTTTTATTATATTTTAACAAATAAATAAATACAGGGTATTTTTATACATATTATAGTGCGGACATTTTATTTTAATTATTATCTTTTAAGAAAATGAATAAAATCGTATAATTACTTTACCAAAAGAAATATTTAAGTTATCATTATTAAAGTTGATTATTTTGAAACAGTAACATGACACCGCGACCCTGAAATTTAATAGACTATTTGCCCTTTGCGATCCAGGGCAGTAAGAGCGAGCGAAGTGAGCTGGGGACTTGGGTCACCCTGACTCGCACAGGTTAGGTTAAGTAAGACCTTAGAACGCAAAAAGCTCATTTTCCTTTGCTTTCCCGGGCGGCGATGCCCTTTTACGGTGTCAATATAAGAGTTTTTAGCACCGCGACCCTGGAACGCAAAGAGCCAGTCGATCTTTGCGTTCCCAGGTCGCGGTGCCAAAAAAAGGTTGTGCTTTGACCACATCAAGTTTCTTCGGCTTCACCAAGTGCGATTTAGCAAAAATGAAGTTATATATTACGCAAACGATATTATTATAAATAAACTACGCACTTCATAAAAAATACCCTGTATAGGATAGCGAGGTTACTATTAGCTTAAATATCTGTTTCATTACGAAAAGAGGATTGAAGCTCAATAACCTCGAATCTTAATCCTAAAATAAAATATAAGTGTTAATAAAACTATGTTAACGTTTCCAGTCTATTAACAATGAAAAAAAAAACATAATGTCTTAAAAATATTCTTGCGAAAATCTTAAACGTTTTTTTTTCCTGTAAAACGTAAACGGTTTTTAGCTGATGTTCGATGATATAAGCCTTCAATGTTGAGTGCACGGTGAACGGTTATTAATTTAAGTTACTCATTGAGGGAAACCTTATCCTTCGTTTTCGTTTACCATATTTTGACGTCCATGCATATCCTTTACAACAATCCGTATCCATAACAAGTGTTCCACTTCGCTCTCTTCAAGCTTTGTTTTTTTTTTCTCATATCCCACAGACTCACAGTATTTAAACACTAGAACAAAACAAGTAATATCTTTATGTAAAATACAGCTGTTGATTTATTTTAAGAAAAATCTATACACATACTAAGTATCAATCAGATTTTTTTACTTTTAAACAAACCGATTTTAACACTTTTTAATACGGAATCTTATAATATAATCAATAAGAACATTAACATGTGAAATAATTAAAATTTAAATGTTAATACTCACACTTAGTCCGGTTTCATTTGACATTTGTGTTATGTTTCATTCACATTTATGTAGGGCTATAATATTCGCCCCCAATCTTTATATGTAAAAATTCCATTGTTTATATTGCACTGCAAATCGGTAATCATAACAAGTGTAATCGGAGATTCAAACACTCGTCACACACAATAACCAGGAATCAACAAGTCAACGTTCTAATAAAGGTGATTCGAAACGAACTAACATATTTGTGTCTACCCTACAAATAATTTACTTTTGTTTTCTGAGATCTACCGACAAAACTTTATTAATGAGAACATAACAAACTATACACACAACACTAATGACGATCGAACTAATATTAGTAATTATAAAAAAAAAACTAATTTTAACTAACAAAATCCTTTTAAAATTGTATTAAAAATAACAAAAAGTATAAAGTAACGATTAAAAATTAAGAAAATGAAATTATGAATGGTAAAAAAAAAGTAGGTGATTTGAACTCACGCCACAGCTCGTCAGTCAACGCACTATCTGAGCGGTATAGTTTACCACTGTGCCAACATTACTTGTAGGAAACTGGTTGAAATTATGAAGTATACCATAAGTTGATTTGATTTGTATAGTATTAAAACAACTTATAACAAAAGGACGTAAGTCACAGCGAAGCGTCAGGCTATTGCGTTGAGAAATTGACAAAGGATTTTTGAATTCGACTGTACCCGAAAACCGAAAAGTCGATTTTCGCTATTCTGTAATCGGATATCGGATATTGGATAGCCGATATTCGATATTGCATATTCGGATATCGGATATTCGATTTTCGAAAATTCGGTTTTTAAGATAACTCGGTAGGTAGGTAGGTAGGTAGGTAGGTACCCGAAAACCGAAAAGTCGATTTTCGCTATTCTGTAATCGGATATCGGATATTGGATAGCCGATATTCGATATTGCATATTCGGATATCGGATATTCGATTTTCGAAAATTCGGTTTTTAAGATAACTCGGTAGGTAGGTAGGTAGGTAGGTACCCGAAAACCGAAAAGTCGATTTTCGCTATTCTGTAATCGGATATCGGATATTGGATAGCCTATATTCGATATTGCATATTCGGATATCGGATATTCGATTTTCGAAAATTCGGTTTTTAAGATAACTCGGTAGGTAGGTAGGTAGGTAGGTAGGTACCCGAAAACCGAAAAGTCAATTTTCGCTATTCTGTAATCGGATATCGGATATTGGATAGCCGATATTCGATATTGCATATTCGGATATCGGATATTCGATTTTCGAAAATTCGGTTTTTAAGATAACTCGGTAGGTAGGTAGGTACCCGAAAACCGAAAAGTCGATTTTC
Organism: Agrotis segetum; assembly: GCA_036375495.1. Classification (NCBI taxonomy): domain Eukaryota; kingdom Metazoa; phylum Arthropoda; class Insecta; order Lepidoptera; family Noctuidae; genus Agrotis; species Agrotis segetum. The sequence continues at coordinate 1,178 of JAQSVV010000700.1, read as the reverse complement.
GCTATTCTGTAATCGGATATCGGATATTGGATAGCCGATATTCGATATTGCATATTCGGATATCGGATATTCGATTTTCGAAAATTCGGTTTTTAAGATAACTCGGTAGGTAGGTAGGTAGGTAGGTACCCGAAAACCGAAAAGTCGATTTTCGCTATTCTGTAATCGGATATCGGATATTGGATAGCCGATATTCGATATTGCATATTTGGATATCGGATATTCGATTTTCGAAAATTCGGTTTTTAAGATAACTCGGTAGGTAGGTAGGTAGGTAGGTACCCGAAAACCGAAAAGTCGATTTTCGCTATTCTGTAATCGGATATCGGATATTGGATAGCCGATATTCGATATTGCATATTCGGATATCGGATATTCGATTTTCGAAAATTCGGTTTTTAAGATAACTCGGTAGGTAGGTAGGTAGGTAGGTAGGTACCCGAAAACCGAAAAGTCGATTTTCGCTATTCTGTAATCGGATATCGGATATTGGATAGCCGATATTCGATATTGCATATTCGGATATCGGATATTCGATTTTCGAAAATTCGGTTTTTAAGATAACTCGGTAGGTAGGTAGGTAGGTAGGTACCCGAAAACCGAAAAGTCGATTTTCGCTATTCTGTAATCGGATATCGGATATTGGATAGCCGATATTCGATATTGCATATTCGGATATCGGATATTCGATTTTCGAAAATTCGGTTTTTAAGATAACTCGGTAGGTAGGTAGGTAGGTAGGTACCCGAAAACCGAAAAGTCGATTTTCGCTATTCTGTAATCGGATATCGGATATTGGATAGCCTATATTCGATATTGCATATTCGGATATCGGATATTCGATTTTCGAAAATTCGGTTTTTAAGATAACTCGGTAGGTAGGTAGGTAGGTAGGTAGGTAGGTAGGTACCCGAAAACCGAAAAGTCAATTTTCGCTATTCTGTAATCGGATATCGGATATTGGATAGCCGATATTCGATATTGCATATTCGGATATCGGATATTCGATTTTCGAAAATTCGGTTTTTAAGATAACTCGGTAGGTAGGTAGGTACCCGAAAACCGAAAAGTCGATTTTCGCTATTCTGTAATCGGATATCGGATATTGGATAGCCGATATTCGATATTGCATATTCGGATATCGGATATTCGATTTTCGAAAATTCGGTTTTTAAGAT
>JAQSVV010000699.1:0-52912 GCA_036375495.1 Agrotis segetum | reverse complement strand
AAAGTCAAAGTATTTATTAGTGTGCTTTCTGGTGATACAGTAGGTCTTATATTTAGGTAATAACAGTGCTCAGAAAACTACCCTTTAGGGCTTACACAATTTTACAATTAAAAATGCAAACAACCAAAATTAATTTACTTACATAAAAAAAAAAATTTATAAATAATAATAATAAAGTAGAAGCAAAATTTGATATTAGAATACAAAAACAATAATTTTAAAATAGACAATACAAATAATAACTATGCAATAAATAACAATTCATAGGAATATTCACACAAGTAGTTAAAATTTTCAATAAATACAATAATGTTCATTAGTCTATTACAACTTGTCAAAAAGGAATTCGTCAATTGAGTAGTAACATTTTTCAGTCAAAAAAATATTTAGTCTCCTTTTAAATTGTGTCACGCTTAAATCTTTAATGTCATTTGGTACTTTATTGAAAATCTTAGGAGCCATGCAGAGGACGCTTTTGTGCATAAGGGACGTCTTTGAGGCTCTCAGACATAATTCATGACGATATTCTTGTCTTGTGGATCTATAGCGTTGCTCTGATGCTTTTTTAAACAGATCACTATGCTTCTTGACAAACAATGCGGTCTCGTATATGTAAAGACAAGGCAATGTTAATATTCTTAGAGATTTGAAATGCGGTTTACAGCTTTCTGTTGGTTTAAGACTACATATTGACCTAATACACCTCTTTTGTGCTTTAAAAATTGTAGTTTTTTCACAAGAGTTTCCCCCAAAAAATTACTCCGTAACGTAATATGGAATCTACATAGCCATAATACGCAGCTACAACAGCTGCCTTATTAACTATTTTGTTAAGTTTATAAAGAGCAAAAGCGAATTTACTTAATTTTGTGATAAGAGTTGATGCATGTTGTTTCCAAGTCAGTTTAGAGTCAATTGTTAATCCTAGAAATTTTATATACTCTACTTCTTCAATTGTGTTATTATCAAAAGTTATATTTATGTCAGGAGTGGTCGATCTTTGTCTAAACTGCATAATTTTAGTTTTATTTAAATTTAATTTCAAGTTATTGTGTTCAAGCCAATTAATTGATTGTTGCAATGCGTCTTTGATGTCATGTTCATAGTTTCTATCTTTATTTTTTCTTACAATTATCGTGCTGTCATCAGCAAAAGAACCATGGGAAAAGTGATGTGTTTTGGAAAGTCATTGATGTAAACCAAAAAAAATGGCGGACCTAATACGCTGCCCTGCGGTACGCCGTAATTGATTTTACGTACTCCTGAAATATATTTAACTTCTGCTTTATCTTTTTTAGAGATCCGTCTTATTTCCGTATATTGCGTTCTATTATCTAGGTAAGACTGTACTAGAGAATTTGCATTTCCTCTGATTCCACATGCATTAAGTTTTTGAAGGAGTATATTGTGATCTACGAGATCGAACGCCTTTGTCATGTCCATAAATATAGCGCTAATGGGATTTCTTTTATCAATATCTGTCATTACAATATTAAGAAAATCATAGATAGCCATATTTATGGACTTATTCTTTCTGAAACCCTTCTGTTCCTCTACCAAGATATTGTGTTTAGTGAAAAACGAATTAATACGATGGTAAATAGCTTTCTCAATATTTTTGATGTTACTGGTATTAGGGCAATGGGTCTATAGTTGTTAATATCGGTTTTATCTTGTTTTTTAAATAAGGGTTTAATTACAGTTGGCTTTAGTTTATCAGGATAAGTTCCAGTACAAAAACTAACATTTATTATGTGGCAAATGGGGCCAGATATCACATCGGAAACAAATTTTAATACTTTTGTTGAGATATCATCATACCCTACGCTACCTTTATTTTTTAAATCCTGTATTATTCGAAATATTTCAGTAGGTGTAGTTGGGGCTAAAAAATTGATTCAGAACATGCATTCGGGGTCTCATAGATTACAGATCTTGAGGCATTCGAAAGTAATTCTGCTTGATTCACAAAGTGGTTGTTAAATGCGTTCGCTATGTCACTAGGGTTTGTTATTAAAACCCCGTTGTTTTGTATTTCTGTTATTTGTTCATGAGGAGGGCAATAATTACTTTCATTTATGATCTTCCATGTATCTTTTGATTTATTTGTTGATGTCATTATCGTATGGTTATTTTTTGCCTTTTGTGTTAGTTTTATTATTTTCTTTAGTCTTCGTGAGTAATTCTTAAGTTTAGTCAAATTATTGTTATTAGGTTTTGCTCGTAATTGCCAAAGAAGTTTTCTTTTATTTTTGCTACAGTGTCTTATTCCGGGAGTTAACCAATTCGGATTCCTTTTGGCCTTTATTTTTTTATTGACCAATGGGAAGCATAAATCATAAAACAGCCGAAATATTTCCATGAAATTGTCGTAAGCCACATTGGGATCATCAGCTTGAATGAAAACGAACAAATGCAGTTTTACTTCGGGTCGGCTTTGTTGTACAACAAATACTGCCGAAAGAAAAATGCAGACCGATTATGTATATAGCAAACCTAAGCCCTTTCGTACAGAACGCGACGACATTCTCCGATATCCAGGCGACTTTCGCAGTACAAATCCATAGAGATTCATACACGGGCACGCGTCAATGGATATCAAAGTCGTAAGGTATCGCAGACTTCGTCGCGTTGTGTACGACGGGTGTAAGAGTATCTGTGACGACTCTTTAGCACAGGAATAAATAAGTAAACCATTTTTATAAAAGGAAAATAATTATAATTAATTTTTAAAACAATATCATATCTAAGAAAACACTCTTTCAATATAAAATATAGTACTTATTAAATAAAATTTAAATATCATGATTAAAATACGAGTCATGCTTATAAAGTTAATAGATAACGCCTAATTCGTTGAGAACGCTTATAAAATTTTTTTGAATGATAAAAATGACACTTACAAAAATAAGTACTAAAATGTGACTGAATAAATTGTGAGGTGGGATGAAAATGTCGATGACTAACACAAAATACATAAAAAACACGAAACATTTTGAGATCTGGGGTAAAAGCCAATTTCCCAAACCAACCATTTCATAAACTTGGGGGTAAACAGGCTTGTTTCAGTGAGCGAACAAGATGGAGCTAGACGACTTGTATAGCTCTGTCACTTTCACTCGCCGGAATAAGCCTGGTTTGAAGACGTTGTAATACCCCCCCCCCCTGGTAACCTATAACGACGTCGTGTACCGAGAGTAATTCAACTATGGGAAAGAGACAGCAATACAGGTCGTCTGGCGCCATCTCGTTCCCACACTGGATTTACTCTCGATGTAAGACGTCATTTTACGTCCAGGATTATAATTTAATGGCTCGAGATCTACGTGCCATTCTTGAGAAAGTGTTTCAGGCACGCAAAACTTCTACAATACTTCTTCAATCTAAACACGTGAGAGCGTGGCCAGCCAAGTTCAGGCGCGCTCACAGTGTGTAATATTACACGAACCATTTGGAGCCACTTTTTAGCCCCTCATTATCCCTAAACACAGAAATGCCGACTTGATTGAGAAGAAGCGGGTTTGATCGCAACCAACTTTTTTATAGATGAGATTTTTTTGGTCCTAAAAAAGGTCTTGAGGTATTTCAAAACCTGTATACCTTTCAAATTGAATATTTAGAGTAGAGATTGCAAAATTAAAGAAATAATAAAAGATTAAAAAAATAAAGCCAGATAATTTAGAGAGCTGACGCAGTTTAAATCCCAGCTGTATAACAGTTGCCTGAAACATTGCACGTAGCTCTCCAGCTAAAATATAAAATGCAGTCTAAGTTGGCCTTGAATAAAAACTTTTTCAAAAAAAAAATTGACCGCCTTCAAAAACAACCACAAAAAAGAGTAAAATAACCTACAAAACTTTTCTTTCGGAAGTCGGTGATTTTTTTTATTATTTTCATTGTCTCTTTTGCCACCGACTTCCGAAAGAAAAGTTTTGTAGGTTATTTTACTCTTTTTAGGGTTCCGTAGTCAACAAGGAACCCTTATAGTTTCGCCATGTCCGTCCGTCCGTCCGTCCGTCCGTCCGTCCGTCTGTCCGCAGTTTAGCTCAGAGACGCACAGTACTAGAGAGCTGTAATTTGGTGTAAATATGCGGATTTGTTGTGCCGAAAAAGTGGTAAAATAAAATCTCGTAAAATATTTTTTTTAGGGTACCTCCAGTACTTACACGTAAAGTGAGGATTTTTTTTTCTCGCGTACCCCTTAGTGTGGGGTATCATTAAATAGGTCTTTAAAAAATAATGATAGTTTTCATTAACAATTTTTTGATAAAAAAATTCGTTTGTGAAATATTAAGCTTTAAAGTGCTAAATTTTGCTCGATTCGAGTGTCCCCCCCCTCTACCAGCTAAACGGTTATGTTTGGGGGTGTGAAAAAATTCACAATAGTAGTACATATAACGAAGTTTAAAAGAAAATTATCATGACTAAGTAGGCTTTACAACTTTACGAGTAATAGTCGACCAACTTATAAAATGTACTTGGACATCATATTTTCTAAACAAAATGTATCGGAGACAACTGCAAATGTAAGTTTGTCAACTTTATTTTTACAGCTTTTATAGGTATGTTTTTTGGGGATAGGTAGGTTTTTAACGTCAACTATTTTTAACTAAATTCAAAAAAAGGAGGAGGTTCTAAATTCGTCGTAATCTTTATTCTTATGTATTTTCCCCGATTTCTCAAAGACTCCTGGACCGATTTTGAAAAATTCTTCTTTTTAAAATTAAATTCAGCGAATCAGTTTAGTTAGTTCTCATAAGTATTTTGATGGGCAACTACGGAACCCTACACTGTGCGTGGCCCGACACGCACTTGGCCGGTTTTTTGTGGTTGTTTTTGAAGGCGGTCAATTTTTTTTTGAAAAAGTTTTTATTTTACACTTTTTAGTTTAAATATTCAACCAAAATTTTTGTCAAATACATTATTTTCTTACATGTGCACTAGAATTTTGTAATCCGTAGCACCGGTAATAACATCGATAACATCTCTTTCATTTATTCCCTATCTCAAAAACTGCTGAACCGATTTTGATGAAATTTGCAGTATTCCCTAAGTTGAACGATACCTAGTACAACAAAAAAAGAATAACTTAAATCGGACTTATAGTTCCGGAGATATGCGAACACAAACATAATTTTCTTACTTGAGGAGTTGTACCTTCCATCATCAGCTCAGCTACATGAGATGATGATTACCATACACAAGTACTTGAATTACTTAATAAGATTTGCGAAAAACTATGTGTCAGCTAATAAAATTTGAGGGTTGCCCTCGATTTCTCCAAGATCCAATCATCAGATCCTAAAATGGTGACAATGGGACCACACGGGAAGCACCAGCTTTCGAATAAAAAAAGAATCATGTAAATCGGTTCACCCAGTCGCAAGTTATGAGGTAACAAACATAAAAAAAAAAACAGTCGAATTGATAACCTCCTCCTTTTTTTGAAGTCGGTTAATAATAAGCAAAAAGCTTAATAAGTGCGAGTCGGACTGAAATATAAGTTTCTAATTGTTTTTTTTCTATGATAAACTATTATTATTTCTATAGATTATCAATTTTGGATTTTTCAATTGGGATTTTTTTGTACTGTAAGTTTTCACTTCTTGCCAAATATCACGATTCTAGGTCAAAGGGTGAACCTTATTATGATAAAATTATAGGGAATAAACTGAAACGGCCGCATCTTGCGATCGTGTCGACTTACAAGTTTGATTTTATCTCTTCATTAATTTCAGCTTGATATCTCCATGCGCTCCAGGTGCCTGGATAGATGGATAACAAAGTGATCCCATGAGGGTTCCGTTTCTTTTTTGAGGTACGGAAGTACGAAACCCTAAATAAAATTAAAGACTTTTACCTTTCAAGCGTCGATTTGGATCAAATCCTCCAATCTAATTGAGTTGGTCCCGGTGACAATATCAGCTACACTAAGTTGAGTCCTCTTCCGCTCTGCCATTTCCAACTGATCCATTCTACATTCCAACAGACTAACTCTGTCAGCAAGTTTGTTCATTTTATCTTCCAGTTCCTCAAACTTTTCGTCTTTCCCATTTTTGCTTCGCAGCGTATGGAGTTCGTCGTTTAACATCTTCACTTGATCAGACAGGGAGTTGTCACTCTGAGACGATTCGACAGAGGACTTGGAGACACATGACATCAGAACAGGCGGCAACTCTCCCTGCTTCTGATAGAATTCCGACTTCTTAAACTCCCTCAATTCCTCTGTAGTCAACAAAGCACCCACGACTTTTTCGACATCATTCGCGTCGATGGCCACAATCACATTTTTCAATTTGTCGCAATAGACCTTTTGTAGAGTTGGCTTCAGTCCGCCAATCAAGTTGTGTTCTCGATTCCAGAAGAATGGGATGTTTTTATTGCTGATAGCTTGGTACAGTTCTTCTACCATCGTGCGGAAGAGGAGGCTGACTTTGTTCTGCCAGTACGTCTTGTCTTGCATGTCGTCGACTTTCTTCAAAAACATTGACTTGATGTAGTAGCTAGCGATAGCCTTCATCTCCAAAGCATCTCGTAACTTTTTCACCTGAAATTATTTTAAAATAATATTTTAACTATGGTCAAGTTTTATCACAACAATTTAGATCAGATGCAAGTCGTTATTTAGATAGTTCTTCAAATAGGAGTAGAGAGTCATGCATCTGAAAATAAGACCGGAAATTGGGTAGACGGGATAAATTGTTTTATCGCCCCGTTAGATTCAGCTTAGCCATTTAACATGTATGGCACAGAATAATGGATTTGGTCCCATTCTACACGCAACCCGTATCACAGAGTACGTTGCGCTTGCAGTAATTAAGACGTATCGCTCGCGAATCAGATATTAAGAGTGAATTCTCACCAGTCTGATAGTAGTCTTCAATGATTTACAGTCTTTGAGGAGTTCTCTCTCCTGCTCTTGGAAGGACAGGCGCCAGCATCTGTTCTTCAGCGTGTTGTCGGTCAGCGCCTTGTTCGGCTTCGGCACTACGAGCCAATCCTTGGCTGCGATCCCCTCAACTACCCTGAAACAAATTATTTCATCTGCATTTTTGAATAAATTATAATCATAAATGAGCGAAAAGTCCGGGAGGTAAGATACATCTCGACACGAAGTTAGATTCGAAGGAACTACCAGAGTCTATTGAGCGAGCGAGCAATGAAATCACCGTCGTCTCCTTGTTACCACGAACCCTGCAGTACAGTACAGCTTGTATTTACCCTGCAGTACAGTAATTACAAGCCTCACGAAATTAATTCCACAGCTTAATGAGAACTAACCTGTATCCGTCAGGGGCGCGAGGCAACATGAACTTGATGACTGGCACCAGATCCACGTCCAATGCGTACTTGTCAGTGCCCTCGTCGTTCCTAATGTTTAGTGTGTACGCCGGCCCGGATTCTTTGTACGTCAGCAAGTACGTATCTCCGTTCACGACAACCTTCCCTTCCATGAGGTTGAGCGCCTTCTGCACGTTCTTGTGCATCCATTGTCGGAACTTGTTCTGCAAGAAGTACTTGTCCTCATCCCGCCACTCCCGAGTCACCTTGTGACAGTTCTCCCAGTTGGGCTGCTTGTCTAAGTGGTCGAAAGCGTCCGTGATCTTTAACTTTACAAAGCCCGGCTCTTCGTTTTCGATTACAATGTCGTTGTAGTTGATTGGTAGACGAATCACGATGTCCATGTCGAATTCGTCCATCCTCCCCACTTTAATGCCATCGGAGACACTTCCCGCATACATGATCTGATGGATGGGAATGTTAATGGATAGAATGAACATAAATCTTGTATCGTTCCTTTCTCATTGTTGCTAAAGAAGTTGTGGAAGTTAATAAATAAATGAATAATAAATACCTGGTTGCCATACTTCTTGAAGTAGTTACATTGTTCACCCATCTTCTGTTTGACTTGTTCGAAGACACTCTTGAACACCTCTTGTGATTTCTTGAAGTCGTCATCTTTAATAGAAATGAACTGCTTGAACACCTCTCCTAAGTACGCGTCCAAACTTCTCTTTTTACAGTTCATGATTCACTGAAACGGAAAATAAGATCGTTCTATGTCACAGGTCGACTTTGAGTTCCCAGTCCACACGAGTTGACTTTTGAAACAGACCCAAAACGGCGACAATTTACAAAAAAGCAGGTAGCTAAGTAAAGGTTCGGTTATGACGAGCTTTCAACAAAAAATGAAATGGAAGATTTAAACCCCCTACATGTTTCAGTCGAGTTGACGTCAACTCAAAAATTATTATCAGTGATAGGTACAATCATTTTCCTTAGTCATTATGGATTATGGGATTAGAATAAATTAAATTGAAGCCAAATATGGTAAAAAAATTAGAAACCAACGACACAATCGCACTGACTTGAAAAAGATTAGAAGGATAATGAAAAGGATGATTAAAAAATTTAGATCGTCTTATAAAAAGTTATTTATACTATATTCGCTATAGTGTAGCATATTTCGGGAGTTTCACTTGGCTTGACTTGGCCGGTTTTTGACTTACGGCCAGTTTCTTCATTAATAAAAGTAACTAAACAACAGCTTTTTTTTTACTGTCAGACTCGAAATGTCCTTTTAAATTTCAGGGTCACGGTTACCTTTACTGATAGCCCCGGTTTAGGCGCAAAAAGCCCAATTCGCATAATGGCAACCTAGTCGCAAAAGGACAAGTTCTCAAAATGGCAAATTCTCTAAACACACAATTCTCAAATTGCCAATTTTCTAAAAGCCTAATTCGCAAAATGGCAACCTAGTCACAAAAAGATTAAGTTCTATAAATGTCAAATTCTCAAAATGGCCAGTTCTCTAAAAGCCTTATTCAAAAAATGGCAAATGGCGCGTAGTAACAGCTAAAATAAGTTTGCCTTGTATAAAAAACATTTTCCACGATTTTAGCTTACTTAACTAAAAGCCAATAGTTTTGCCACACTAACCCCTATAATCGTGGAAAAAAACACATTGGGTACGCCGCCGCCGGTACGGTAAGTCGTTACAAAATCTGGACAGTCAGCTATCTCGCTCTGTCACTCTCGTCTGAAGTCAGTATGGTTTCAGCCGATAATTTAGTCAGCATACCTGACTGTTCAGCATTTTCTGTCCAGGTTTTGTATCGGCTAACCGCAACCATTTACTCTAACATTATGTACACAGTAGAACTCTAAATAGGATATTTACAAATACCATGTTCAAATGTTTGTTATTTCGAATTTCCGATATTCCGTGATCATGGTGCTTGCAACAGTACCGAAATATCGGAAATTGCGTCATATTCTCACGTTGCCACTGTACAACAAAACTGTACCTAAAAAGCCGGGAGTAAAATCAGTGCATCCTTCCACTCTTAACCTACGGAGCCGAAACCTGGAAGAAGCTATGCTGGCTTACCGATACCGCTTGCATTTCACGCAGCGTGCTATGAAAAGGTCTATAATGCTTGAGATCTTGTTAAGGGATGAAATTCAGAACGAAGTCTTGCGTCCGCCTCGTTCGAAAAGTAATAGAATGATGCCCTAAACTGTAGCACACTGAAGTTGTAGTGGGCTGGTCACGTGTGGCGTAAAACCGAAAAAAAATAAAGACCGCGCATTGGTAGACATACTGTGGGACGGCCCCTGGCAAGATGGACTGCTGAGCTGAAGAAGGTATCCGGCTGGATAAGTAAGCGGGAGGGCGTGTGCTGTTGCGCTTCCTTTGGAGGTCTATGTCCAGCAGTGGACTGCCAATAGGCTACGATGATGAAACGGTGACATTACAGTTTAAAACCTTATTATGTATAATCGGTAAATAGGTAAGACTAACTTCTTTGACTTTACGAAGAAACTGGTTGTTATCCTTTACAAACTCAAGTGAAGTAGGAACTTTAATATCTAGCATTCTAGCCATTGCAACTTTGAGAGGCAGCGTGCATACCAAATCACAATTAAAGCGATTGCTTATCGTGTGACGTAAGTAACTTCTTATCGCTTAAGTGTGCGTACGTGATTAGGACTAAGGAAGTACTGCCTTACATACGCTCCAGTACACACGGCTACACATAAAGCTATTCAAAACTAGTATAAGTTGACCGTTCAATGTGTGGAAAGATCATATAAAGCGAGTCCAAGACAAACTGGTTTTGTATAGCTTGATGTGTACCCGTGTGTACAAACGCCAATAGCTTTAATAGCTTAGCGAATTGTGCGCCCAGTGCGAGCCTTTTTAACTGGGCCGGTGGGCCCTAATCATCTGGTTAACGTTGGCCCACCCCTATTTTTGGCACTGACCCGAATCTATCTTTGTTTAATAGATTTTCAACTTTATAACAAAATCACATGTTTCATATTCGATTGGAAAAAATTGTCAGAATAGAGTAGCTTGATGCGCTGGATACACAATATTATCAAAGCAGCCATCGTCGTACATATTATTCTGGCTATATAATACGTTGGATCATTTGTAGGTATACGTATTACGTAATCGTAACCCTGGAACGCAAAGGGCAACTGACGGGACCTTCAGTTGCCACTTGATTTTTCCACTTCAAAAGTGTACCCCGTTTGGTTGTTTTATTTTAGAGGAGTGGATAGCAACGCATTCGCTATTCTTCTAATGATCATTCAAAAAGAGTCATCATCATTGCTATGTGTCTGTTTTGGATCCGCTGGGTCGTTAAAAAAAAAGTCATTGGAATAATTAACTGCAGATGATTTTTCAAAAAAGAGGTAGAAAATTGTATAACGCAATTGTAATGTCGCAAACTGTCTCATGACATGCGAATGTTTTTTTTTTCTATAATATAATTGAAATACACGTACATCACCCATTGGAAAACTACTCAATATTGTTTAAAGATAAAACTACTCTATCATAACAGATACCAATAAAATCATAAGTAGATAGGGTAATTACTTATTGTTTGATCTTCTATCTTTAGTTAATGACGTCTACTCTATAAAATGCATTAAATGTATTGATGTGAGTCTACTTGAGTCCCTCAAGCATGTTAAAAAAAAATAATTAAGTAACTCCTGCAAATGCGATCCGCGAAAGCTAAAACCATTAGGTACCTACTTTAAAAAAAATATTGATACATTTGAGCAATGGTCAACCATTGCTCAAATGTCTGGCTCCCACATATTTGGATAATGATAATTATTTAATCCATTGAATTTTTAAATTTTAATAGTTTATAATTTTTTCCATATTTTTTTTAAAGTAGGTACCTAATGGTTCAAACAAAAATTGGTTCAAACCAATTTTTGTTAAAATACCATACATTATTTAAACAAATTATTTTAATTAACTGCTATTCGACTTTGATTCATTAACTACTGATCAAAGACCTTGCCCTAACTAGGCTGGGTACCGTAAATTAATTAAATATGAAAAAATATTAACAAGAATTTTCCTCCTTTACTAAAAAATAATGAAAAGGTATAAAATAATATGAATCTTGTATCAGCCCCTTTTGGGATATAATCCCTGAAAAGAAATATCATAAAACGTGGTCAGCTCTTTCCCACTTAGGCCCGGAGTGGTTTGAAGTAAACTATCTTTGTACTTGGGCACACCAGGTACATCATAATGTGCCTGGTTCCTTGACTGTTTTGAGAGCAGTTGTGACAAAAATGATTAAATAACAAAACAAAATATACCATCTTGACTTTACACTCATTAAGACTATATTTAGTAAAAACAGATCACTAAATTATCTTCTTTTATCTATTTCATTGACTAATTAGACATTAGTGACAAATAATGTGTCCTTCTGTCTGTCTCTGATCTAAATAATACCTTTTTTTTTCCTTCATTAGGCCTTTACGTTCCAGGGTCACGGTAATGATATAAGTCCCGCGACCCGTGCAGGCTTTGGCCCTCTAGAGGTGGGCCATGTCAACTTGCTGATCTAAATAATACCTACTGGATTTTCGAAATATATGTTGCGCTTTGCTTCTGAATGACTATATCAAATTCGATAACTATTTTTGTTGCATATTGGCGGGGCAGAAATTAAGTTTTAAATCCAATTTGGATTGGAAACATTTTTTTTTACTTTCCTCATATTTTAATGAAAAGCAGTGTTTGCCCCGGGTAAATTACTTATTTAGTCTCTTGAACTAGGGCCCTCACTATGTTACAGGCCCTTAGATAACAATGTACTATTATGTATTATTCTCATACCAAGGTAATAATCTTACAAAAAAAAAATAACCCTTTAGAGCAGTGTAACTACTAACACTGGGCGGTGACACAAGGTTTAAAATATAAAACTTCCTAATTATATAAGTTTATGGAAGTCTCAATGACTTGTTGAGTCATGAAAACCATGCACAAGGCTGAAATATACTTGTTTGGGCAGTTATACAAGCTATGTACTGTTGCCAATACCAAACAATATTCTGGCAAACTGCCAACATAACTTCCAGAGACCAATTCGTAACAAAAATAAAGGCAGGTAAGTATTTACTAAATATAGTGATACCTATACTTTCCTCCATGTTTCATTGGATGTGAAACTTATGTATGTATGTAGTATATAAATAATTAAATTTATAAATAGCAAAATACAATAGAAATGACCATTGATGTAAATAACGAAAGTCATTTGGACGCAGTTCGCCGGTTCGGGTTTAATTCGTTTTAGAACACTCAAATATCTACTTTTCTGTCTTCTGCGTGGTACGGATGCCATTGTATTCTACTCGTTTATAATCAAGCAGCAAGCAAAGAAACTTACCTCCGCGCAGTGATTATCCTATTTCAAACAAGTTTTTTGCCACAAAACTTATCACTGAGGTATAGTAGCAAGCCGTTTTTATTACCACCCGTATTCTGTTGTCGTTGAAAGCGGAATGTTCCATGTTTCCAGGCAATGTAACTTTTTTTCTTCTCTCAAAGTTCATCGGGATTTCCGTGATAGGAAATATCAGTGTTGACGTTCTCAAAGCGATGTTTCCCACTAGATCATAGATTCACTCACTGACAGACAGCTGATGACTAGATAATATTATTCTTTAGTAGTATTCTACTCACAGACATAAATAATCATAATTCTACTAGAGTCAATAAAAAAAGGTTGCTGACTTTTTGCCAAAAAACATACATAATTATTTTAATCAAAATCGTCGACTAAGCACTTATACTTTCTGCATCATCGTCATCATAATGTAATTAAATGGTAGTCAAATTAACCTATTTTTTAAACGTCACTTATTAATCAAAGATGTTTGAGCACACCTCACCCCAATAGACGATAGAGATAAAAAACCTATCGAAGCAAAGTTAGTCCAATGAGGGATTTTCTTTTTATGTTTTCCTTAGTCAATGGATAGATGGCGCTGGGCTGCGTTTAAATCCTTTATCCAGTTTAATTTTATAATGACTAAATGTCAAACAGCCCGTTTAAGTACACCGAGAGGTGAAAAATTATACCAATTAAAACTTAATCTGCCCCGTTTACGGTCGTCCGCTGGTCTATGTTTTTGCTGAAAGGAATAAATTTTTGCGACCTTTTTACCACGCAAAATTTTATCCTGCTGTCAGATTGACATTAAGTTTTGTTGTTTTGCTAGATTCTCGCCGCAAAAACGAATATTATTTTTATTTTAGAGAGTAAATATTATTTGTGGATTATGGATTTGTATTAAACCGGCAAATTGATTATTTGTTCAATAAACTGAGCTGTCAATTGAATTTGACAACTAACATTGACAGAAACTTATGACTCCGTTCAGCGAACCCTCGCCGGTTTAATTTTTTTCCGGCGAAATACCGCAGAAGGATTTAAACGCACCCCTGGGGTGCGTTTAAATCCATAATCCACAAATAATATTTACTCTCTAAAATAAAAATAATATTCGTTTTTGCGGCGAGAATCTAGCAAAACAACAAAACTTAATGTCAATCTGACAGCAGGATAAAATTTTGCGTGGTAAAAACGTCGCAAAAATTTATTCCTTTCAGCAAAAACATAGACCAGCGGACGACCGTAAACGGGGCAGATTAAATTTTAATTGGTATAATTTTTCACCTCTCGGTGTACTTAAACGGGCTGTTTGACATTTAGTCAGTATAAAATTAAACTGGATAAAGGATTTAAACGCAGCCCTGGGGTGCGTTTAAATCCTTCTGCGGTATTTCGCCGGAAAAAAATTAAACCGGCGAGGGTTCGCTGAACGGAGTCATAAGTTTCTGTCAATGTTAGTTGTCAAATTCAATTGACAGCTCAGTTTATTGAACAAATAATCAATTTGCCGGTTTAATACAAATCCATAATCCTATTATAATAATATTTACTCTCTAAAATAAAAATAATATTCGTTTTTACGGCGAGAATCTAGCAAAACAACAAAACTTAACGTTAATCTGACAGCAGGATAAAATTTTGCGTGGTAAAAAGGTCGCAAAAATTTATTCCTTTCAGCAAAAACATAGACCAGCGGACGACCGTAAACGGGGCAGATTAAATTTTAATTGGAATAATTTTTTACCTCTCGGTGTACTTAAACGGGCTGTTTGACATTTAGTCAGTATAAAATTAAACTGGATAAAGGATTTAAACGCAGCCCTGAACTTGATATTTTACTGCAATGAACGGAACGTCACGTCATTTTTTGATTTTTTTCACTTGGATGTAATTTTGAGATCGTAAAACAAAAAGTACAATGTCATGTCATTGTCAGTCACATCACATCTCACAAATGGCATTTTGAAAATAAATAATAACAAGGAAAAAGAAAAAATATTCATTTACCAGTCTTTTTTTAATTTATGAGTTTTCCACGCCAGAAAGAAAATGTCCCAAGAGAAAAAGAAGAGAAGTCTGTGCCTCGTGGATTTGTGCAAAAATGAAGGCATACATCTTTTTCCTAGAGTAACGCCGTCAGTTCAACGCCATCTATAGAGTTCTTGGAAACTACTTTTTTTTTTAATTCCAAAAAGAAATTTTCTCATTAATTTTTTTTACCCTGCATTCGAGAATAGTTTGCAGTTATGGCAACTCTTTTGAATGTGTCAAAAAATTCCAAGGATTTTACTTTTTTATACGAAATTATTGTCCTGGATATAAGGCTTTTCCTTATTTTTGTTTAAAATGAAGGAAAATTAACTAATTTATCATTGGAAAAATAAATAACAGATAACATTATCTAACCAATTTAGCAGATTTATAACTGTGTGTTTTTTATTATTAATAATGTTTAACATTAAAAAATAATCTGGCTAAGAGACTGTAAACTCCAGTTTATGGTCTAGTATAATTAAAATTATTAATTAAAACCAAAACGGAATCTTGATTGGGAGCTACCCGAACTCGAACTACACGCCAAACAAAATAAATATTATTACTTTTCTGCTTTTTGAGGGAGTTCCCCGGCTATTGTTCAGTGTTACCACTTTAACACAAACCTACTATTTCAAAGATATTTTTGTGTTTGATAGACAGCGCTGTAGCTTATTAACTAATTAAAATATTATTTAAAATCAATGGTTTTGTCTATTTGGTTGTAATATTTCCTTTTGAAAACGTCTTTCATAGATAACTTCCCAAAAAACATAATTGAATATTTGTGCACAACACAATAACAATGGCCACGTCACATAACACGGGGAACAATCTTCAAGGAAAATCTATGAACCTTATGTCTATGGTTGCAATACACGTAACTGACAACTAAATCTCTCCCTTTCCCCTTGCTTTCCCCTCGGCAGGCCCTAGTTTCAGACGCCATATTGCGCCATATTGTCAAAACAGCCAATCACAGACTAAGCAGGCTCAGCCAATCAAACGCCGCCGCCACAGCCGCCATTTTAATCAATTGTCAAGTGAAGTTTTATGATGATTATTTTTATGATTTATTTCCTGAGTTTATTTCCATATTTACTAAAAATTATCCTCTCAAGATTAAACTCTAATATTGCTTTGTGTTGTGAATTGTAACAGTAGACAGAAATCCGTCAAATAGTATAAAAATGAAATTCTCAAACTTTGTGTACGAAACATTTGAGAAACAATAAATTTCAAAGTGTCTTCCACGGATAGTAGCATATCCAACTCTATTCACGGCCGAAGAGATTGTTACTGCACTACCCAATACGCCTGATATACAAAAAAGTAAGTTTGAAATATCTTTACATCTACTTGTGTGTATCAATGAATACTGCCCAAATGCACTCGCATGTTAGCACATACATCGTATTGCTTATTCTGCTTGTCTTTCTGCCCATTGCAATTTTACCCCATCAAGCAAGATAAACCAAAGCTCTTAAAATGTACTCCGAAAGTAATTCAGTTAATTTCTACTCGCACACTTGTCTTATAGAATGCATATTGTTGGAAACCCGCCAGTTGTAAGAGTCATTATAGCATATTATACTAATTGACAACTATATTTTTTCCTAATATCAGTTTTTTAATTAATTTCAGGAAACCCTAACTCCGTCATTGCTGTACATAATATGGCTGGCAAACTAAAATAAATGAATTAAACTGACTTGAGTGGTCTCAGTCATAAGATTCAGTTTCAATTCCTGGACACCCAATGACATAAAGAGTCAGTTCCATACAATAACTGGTAAGGCTACTTCTTGTATTTATTATTTAATAATGTTTTTATACATCATTCTATGGGAACGTAAAATTAGGATGAAAACAATTAAATAAGTATTAATACAGGTTATAAAATATCTTCTGTCTATCTAAATATCTGTGTACCAAATTTCTTTCAAGTCGTCGTCCAGTTGTTTTGCAAATTCAAAAATGTACAATTATTTTTTTATTATTTCAGATACCAAGGCTCACCAAATTATAAAAATGAAGATACTCCAGCAGCTGAACATTTGTGAAAAGGCAAAAACTGCTATAAAGTTTATAAAACAAAAATCTTTTGAAGTAGGTACTCAATGGATATTTTGCTTGTGAGATAGTCAAACTCAGATTCATTATTGCATTCATGTGTACATAGCATAGGTGTAGTAAATAAGTTCAATCAACATGATATCCGGTTTGGGCATGGCAACATATTACATTGGACTTACCAAGCATCCAGTCAGTTGGTATAGCTAAAAGCTCTAAACAAATGTAATTATTATATTATATCAATATGTAATCATTTTAATTAAATATATATGTTATTTGATTATTAGTTAACTTCTATTAATTATGTATTTAAATATGTATTGTATTAATTATGCTTGTATTTCTTCCATTTAAATATTGTTTTCTATTATTTTATATATTTTGTTATTTATAATTTAGTTTTCGTTATGTGTGTGAGCATCTTTGAGTAAGTATTATTTCTGTGGTTACGAATTATGATATAAGTATCTTGTTTAACCAATGTTTCATTCTAAGGCCCATATTACAGAACGAAACTCAAGCACCGATCTCTATTTAAATATAGTTTTGAACCAGTCAAATGCCTTGAATCTAGTTTTAAGTAATACTTGAGTATTGAGTTACATTCTGTAAAGCTTTTTGTGTTAGATTTATTCTTTTAATTTTCTGTTATGTACCTATTGAATTTGGGTTTGCCTCTTAATTTGAAGCATTTTGATCCGAGAGGGTGGCAGATATAGTCTTATGTTTATTAAGACATTGATTAAGACTTTCTCAATTTAACTCTGAGATTAAGAATTTTTAAATGGTGTAATAGTATGAGGTCTCAACATTTACCCATCGTATGCCGCATATATTAATCGTGTCTTTTGAAAACACTTATAAAATAAAACATGTATTATAATTATATTTCTTTGTTTTATTTAGACCTGTTTTACTTTATAATCTACAGTCAATCGTATGTCAGAACAATCATTACTTGAGAATTATTCAAGTAATGATTGCTCTGACATATGGTTGACCAAAACCAATCAGTACAATAATCAAACAAAGTATCTGTGACAAAAGCCTGAGGTCCAAATACGGAAAAGACAAAAGGCCTGTATCTAAAATCGTAATAGTTGCTTTTAAAAAGTCATTTCATTTGACCTGTTCAAGAATTTCTGTATAATCTGTGCTTGTCAATCTCTATTCTTGCGCTTTCTATTGGTCGTTATTTTTTGTTCGAAGATTGCCGTCTGAGTGTATATACTCTCTACTTAGTCTGTGTCACATACAAAGAGTAAAGTAATATAGAGGGAAAAGAGAGCCCTCTTACGGGATAAAATTGCAAACTTATTTGACAGTGCGCCATCTACAAATTGGCCCGAAACTAATCACGTATATACACACACACACACATAGAGCGTACGTTTGTGTGCATATTATGAGTGCTCCCACATTTATCGACGCAGAATCGGCCTAAGCCGGTCAAGAAGACCTTTATGTCAACGTAATAAGGGTGACGACGCCAGCCGAGGCGAATAGCATTAGTAACACCCTTACTACGTTGACATAAAGGTTTTCTTGACCGACTTAAGGTCTTCGCACATTATAACAACTCCACGCCAACGCGGCAGCAACTCTACTCACACTCTCGATGAGTAGTCAACTAGTTGATCCACCCAATGGTCACTAGTGGACAACGCGGTGTCAAGGAGTGGCCAACGCGGTGCCAACGAGTGGGTTATTCAACAGACAACTCGTCTAACCTCAGTTTTCGGTTAAATTTTGTCCAAAGAAGTCGTGTTGCTTATGAAATGGCTGGCAAATGGTTGCCCGTCACGCGTCAGTCGCAAACGCATAGTCGTTACGTGGACAACGTGTGGTCGTTGCGTGGACGACGTATGGTCATTGCGTGACAAACGTGTCGGGGTTGACCTCTAGTGTACGATGCGTAGGCCACTCGTTGTACACTACTTTATAATCATTTTTTGAAATTGAACCTTGAACATATGATACAGGGCTTAAATTTCAATGTCTAGCATAGAGTCGAGTCGCCGGTGAGTTGTTATAATGTGCGAAGACCTTTAAGCAGATTCCGCGTCGACAAATGTGGGAGCACCCATACATTTCTAATAGAACGTTTCGTCCTATATCTGTAACATGTTCTATTAATAGTAGAACATTCTACAGAAATAGGACGAAACAAAAATAGTCCATAGGAAATATATATAGTAAAAAGTATAAAGAAAACAAAGAATTATTATTTATTACTTTTTATTTTTATAATGCTTATGTATTATAATATACTTGTGCATTCGTTTTAATTTGATCTTCGCCGCTATAGGTAATTTTTCCTGCCAAAATTCGGTTGACGGATCTGCACCAACTGCATATTAACAAATTGATAGATATTTTACAAAAATATTCTTGTAATTGGTGTTTATGTTGATCACAATCAAAGGGAAAATCAATTAATATATAAGCTATTTCCATTATATGTTTTTTAATGTTTTGTTCTGGTACATCTTTTTTCAAGAATGATACTGTAATATTTTGAAGTGCAGAGAAGCAATTTTCTAATTGCTGACTGGGGTAGCACAACCATTTTTTGTTGGCGTATTCTTTGATCTTTATATAAGCATTGTTAGTATTAGTATTTTCTTGATCAACTAGGTTTTGTCTACACTTTTGACAAGACTTTACAATATTTTTAAGGCACTTTGTCAAAACCCAGCCACATACATAATTTTTTTGTCCAGCATCAGGTTCATTCCTCTCTACAAAAATATCTCTATTACATTTAATTTCTTCGTCTTTGGAAATATCAGAAGGATCTGTTATATTTTCTGGCTGATCTGTTACAAAAAAATCTAATGATTGGAGGCAATCATTTAAATCTTCTTCGCAATTTGCGCGGTTTGAGTGGGGCGAGTTATAATTATTTAAAAGGAGAGCTTTAAATGCCCCTTCAAATCCTAATATGTTAGGAGCAACATTCCTCGCCCCATAACTTCGGATATTTCCAAAGAAATTCTCGACTGGGTCCTGATTTAAATTTCTCGTCAAAAATGTATCAAAGTCATACTTTAGGTGTACAATTTTCCAAATTGCTTCTATGCCTTCTATGGTTTTAATTAAGTTCTGTACAGATGGTACAGCAGTTTCCGTCGATCTTATTTGGTTGCCATGTTTTTTTGTAATTTTAAACTTTATTGTTTTTAATATTTTTTTTGAGTTTACCCAAAGTTGATGGTGGGGTGAGTGGCGTTTGATCGGTCCTTTATATATTTTTCCATTAGGGATATTAAATGAATTTACATTTAAACTGTCGAAAAGTTTATCTAACAACAATGTTATGTCTATTAAACTTTTACATTCTACAGGGAGATCACCCCTACCAGTTAAATGCTCTGTTGCAACTGCGACACTGTGACTGAAGATTTGTGTTGCTGACTTAACTCTCATTTTGTTATTTTTTTCCGGGTTTACATGCTCTTCTGTAAGTTTATATAATATTTTCAATTCCCCGTATGTTTGGTCTGCCGCATAAACATTTTGGTAATATTCCCATTTCACTAATTTTTCTTCATTATTTGTTACGTAAATCATGTCTTTGGTCAATAGGTTATTCCTAATACCTTTTATTAAATGAGGTACGTCATAAAGTGGGATTATAGTTTTCCCATTCAGACAAATTCGGTCATATCGCCACTCTAATCCGCGTCGAAGACATTTTTGTTTAGTTTCATCCACCAATTCTGTGATGGCACCCACATTAACGGTGCTTTGGTCACACACAGTATTTATAATAATAAGGCCTGCATCGTGTGCTTCTTTAACGACTGTTTTAATTAAATCTTTTAGTTCAATTTTTTTTAGCCCTGTTGTAAAATAATAAGCGATAGGTTGCTTAAAATTTTTTTTTAAACCTTTGACCATAAATACTAGAACATGATCTGCAAATTTGGTTTTTTCATTTGTGGCGAATCCATGAAATTTGTCTTTATTAGTATCGTAAAAAATTTGAGGTGTCAAAGACATCTCATCAAAAATGAGACTGCACAATCTATCAGTCACAGGTAATTGTGAAATAGTTTTTTTTAACTTTTGAAAAATTATTTTATTTATACCCGGGGTGATCTTTATGTTACTGAGTAACCGTTTCATGGTTTTGGAGGAAGGTAAAGTAAAATATTTATGTAAAAGTCCGTAACATTTTGGACTTTTTTTAGAAAGGGACAATGCCAGTACCTTTTCCTCTAAACTAAACCTTCGTCCTTTATCTTTCTTTGCAGTTTGCAACTGCATGTGAAGGAAGAGTTGAGCCGGTTTTGTCATGTCTTGAGTAACACGCAGAAACGATGCATTATTCGAGAGTTTCTCAGCATTTCTCAGTCTTTCTTTAAAGACTTGACCTCTTTTTCGCAGACGGGATATCTCGGTCCGAAGATGCTTGATCTTGGTGCAGAGTGGTCGAACATAACATGTTGGATTAATTTTGGATGCACCTGGAAAGTTAAAGTAGAAATTTAAAACCAGCTGTTCACATCTTTGGAATCGGATTGGAATCATTTAAATAACATCATGAAAGTCTCAATAATTAAGTTTATTAGTCATTACCTATTTCTCACTCATATCAAAATGATATTGATGAAACTTTGCAGAAATACAGTATGATCTTGCTTTTGATATTAATATAATTATGTTGGTAACATCTGTTCTATGGTTATCAACTGTTAAAGGCATTTATTTTTTTTAAACCATTTATTTTTTTAAGAGTGCACTATTGCTAAAATTCGCTGAGCATTGAAGTTATTCGATCCGTCGACCTAGCGTTACTGTTTATTTCTAGACATCTGCTCTCTTAGATTTATTTGCTATTACAAGTGGTTTATAGACTACAAAAGGACTGATTAGTCAGTCCTTGTCAGTTCAGTTACCTTACACAGGTTTATTAGGATGTGTCTGTATCAAGAAGCTGAACATTATAAAAAAAAAAGAAAGCTTTTATTTACCTTTGCCAGTCATTATTTGTGGTTTGCTAATCATAGAATAATTATGATCCAACAATTGCTTCAAGGGAGAGTAGTTTGTACAGCTGGCAACTGAAATAACAAATCGAAATATTAATAATATATCTCTAATATCTCTATATTATAAAAATCAATTGCTGTTTGTTAGTCTCGCTTAAACTCGAGAACGGCTGGACCGATTTGGCTCATTTTGGTTCTGAATTATTCTTGAAAGTCCAGGGAAGGATTAAAAGGTGAGTAAATATTGATTCTGACGCTATTGGCGGTACAAAGTTTGCCGGGTCAGCTAGTTGGATTTCAAAATGATGGTAGTAGCGGTGCATCCACACCGCAGTTACTTTTTGAATCTCGACGTTTCCAAATGTTACTTGGTAACATCCGCCAACAAAATGTTATTTACTGTTACTAAGTGTTGACGTGTTACTGTAAGTCAGGTAACATTGCTCGACAATCGGTAACAATGTTACCCCCTGCATCCACACCGCAGTAACAAAATGCACAATGCACATTTGTGGACCAACAAAAGGCAACACGGAAACATTCGGTAACTTTAGTGGCTCCTTGTTACGCCAACAATTTATTGTCGGATGTTACTGCAGTGTGGATGCACTGGTAAGTAACAATCAACAAATAGTAACAAGGAGCCACAAAAGTTACCAAATGTTGCTCCACAATTGTTACCGGCGGTGTGGATGCACAGTAGTGTTTCAGTTCAGTGTGCCCTTATTGGCCTGAAAACCAGAAACACAGTGAATCAGGTTCATCAGTCGGGTAACAAATTTAATTTATAAAATTAATAATAACTTATTAATCAGAATAGAGCAAAATAATAAGTGTATTTACCTTCGGCTGGTTGTGATGCAGTAACAGGTTGTAAATGATGCCTTGAGGGTAATTCAGGATCTGCTCGACTCCCTGATGGGCCTGTAATTTTTAAATATATAACTGATTAGAAAGATAGTTACAAGCTGCTTGATTAGTAATCCAACAAGGTACTATACAAGTTTTAAAAAAACCGGCCAAGTGCGTGTCGGGCCACGCACAGTGTAGGGTTCCGTAGTTGCCCATCAAAATACTTATGCGAACTAACTAAACTGATTCGCTGAATTTAATTTTAAAAAGAAGAATTTTCAAAGTCGGTCCAGGAGTCTTTGAGAAATCGGGGAAAATACATAAGAAAAAAGATTACAAGGAATTTAGAACCTCCTCTTTTTTTTGAATTTAGTTAAAAATAGTTGACGATAAAAACATACCTATCCCCAAAAAACATATGTTTTTACATATGTTGGTACCTTTAGCTTTTATAGGTAGGTACCTATAAAAGCTGTAAAAATAAAGTTGACAAACTTACATTTGCAGTTGTCTCCGATACATTTTGTTTAAGAAAATATGATATCAAGTACATTTTATAAGTTGGTCGACTATTACTCGTAAAGTTGTAAAGCCTACTTAGTCGTGATAATTTTCTTTTAAACTTCGGTATATGTACTACTACTGTGAATTTTTTCACACCCCCAAACATAACCGTTTAGCTGGTAGAGGGGGGGGACACTCGAATCGAGCAAAATTTAGCACTTTAAAGCTTAATATCTCACAAACGAATTTTTTTATCAAAAAATTGTTAATGGAAACTATCATTATTTTTTAAAGGCCTATTTAATGATACCCCACACTAAGGGGTACGCGAGAAACAAAAAATCCTGTCTTTACGTGTAAGTACTGGAGGTACCCTAAAAAAAAATATTTTACGAGATTTTATTTTACCACTTTTTCGGCACAACGAATCCGTATATTTACACCAAATTACAGCTCTCTAGTACTGTGCGTCTCTGAGCTAAACTGCGGACAGACGGACGGACGGACGGACGGACATGGCGAAACTATAAGGGTTCCTTGTTGACTACGGAACCCTAAAAAAGAATTTAAGGACTATTTTTTCATACTTGGTATCAAAGACCAAATATAATTCCAAAACTATAATTTATTTTCAGTTTATTTTTAACCTTCTACTGGTGACGTCAGATTAAGTAACAGTATTGGTGACGTGCCGTCATTTTGACGTACTTCTGAAAAGCCAAATTTCAGGACAACTATCTGCATGGGGATGAAACAAATGGCTTTATTTACAAGTAGATATCTTACTTTAATAAATTAAACACTTTTTATATATTATTACAATAGAAAATTTTACGTATATTATTCACACAAACTTAGTATGAATATTCAGCTTGCATTTTCGTAGATATTGAAATCAATGAAGATAAAATTAAATAAATAAATCAAAATGAAATCCAACGTTCAGTTCTTATTGATACTATAATAAGTAACGAAAAAAAATATACTACAGTGGAAAAAAATAAAGATAAATTTTGGTGAGGAGTTGGTTTTTTTTTAAGGCGATAAAGGCAGGATTCTTGCACTACTTGTATAGATGTGATGTTCTTATTTTCTTTTTTGCGGCACTGTTGAGCAATAAAAGCCTATCACTTTTCGTATTACTAAAAAAACTCATCCTCGGAGTCCGTGTCAGGTTCTGGACTTTCTGCTCACTTTTCGTGTTACGATCAGATTCCCCTCAGTGATTCTGTTCCAACTCATTACTGATACTTTGTTTTAAAATCTCAGTGTTAATACTTCGTCATTTGGATTCATTTTTAATGAAAAACTACAACTTGATAATAGTATAAATTACGGACACTATTGGTGACGTGACGTCAAATTGACGTCGGATATCCTATATCTCATCATCTGTGCATTTGCAACGACCAATTTGTGTGAAATCGGAGGCCAAACTGAGCTAAATGCAGCTACTGAGAAGGGCGGGTGAGGGGAAACAGTCGTTCGACACATATTCAGTGGTTTTAGTTAATAGGTGTCAAATTGACGGCACGTCACCAATAGAAGGTTAAATAAAACTTTTTTTTTCAAGAATTTGTTTGTTTTTTAACACCCTATAAGTTGTAGTATGGCAAAGATTATCAGAATTAAATAAATTAAGAACAAAGCTGTACTTAGATAATTTGTTTTCATCTAATTAACTATATAGGTAGGCAAATATTTATTTTTATTACCTTCTACTAGCGTTATAGCATCTTGATGGAAATGTTGTGTTAAGGTTTGCTCTGATAATATTTGACTTGAAGTAGACCCTGTAATTATAAATAAAATTATTTCACAGTAATGAATAAAGTTACATACTAGAATAATGAACTCAAATTCTATATAGGCATTGATGATAGCATGGAAGCCACAAACTTTCATTTCCATAACTACTACGAAATTGGAGCAAACCCAACATCATCCTAAAGCCATTGTTGTGTAAAATGTGTGGTATGTTGAGTGCTCTTTGGGTACATCTAACCCATAGGCTGTACATAAATAGTTACCACCAAATAAATAGTATAACTGACCTGGTAAATGAAGGGAAGGAATGGCTTCTACATTTATCCGGTTATTGCGGTTTCTGTCTTTATCAGTGAAATGAATATCACAAACCCTCTTCTTTTGATAATATTCATAATCGGAGGGAGACTCCAATTTTCCACCAACCAGATTTACCCAGCTCTTGAATAGGTCAGGAAACTTTTTAACATTTGGAAATCTGTGCATTGGTACCCCTGAAATTTATGAAAAGTAGGTATTACAATTAATTGATCTTAGAAAAGCTATTAGTTATATGCTAAGGAATGCAAATTAACCACTACCTTATTGTCCAAAGACTATTGGATTTGTCAATAAATAAATAGATAAGAAGTACTGAATTCAATCATGGGCCAGGCAGTGTAGGTTTGAAAACAATGGCAAATTATTTATTATTTTATAATTAAACCTTTAAGCAGAGGTGTATAAATTGTATATCAGATAAAAGGTAATGCTGGTACCTTTGATCTGATATACAAAAAGTTAAATAGAAAACTCTTTTTAGTTTAATTTTTTTTAGAAATGTTTTATATATTATTTCTCCTTCCAAGTGATTTGTCATCATAAGAAATAATTAAGTATCGACCAGTAAAATATCTACTTCATGGGCCTTTGAAAGCATAGCTGGCGAAAAGAGGGTTGGTGGGTCGCTTTGGGGTAAAGTAGATGTTTTTAATAATACCTATGTTACTTACCACTGGGAGCACATCCGAATACACACAGCCTAGGCATTATAACACCTTAATAGCACAGAACAAAACAAATAAAGCGTCTATATCGCACAGAGAAAAGCGTCTTTACCGCACAGTAAATTAAAACAATTTCAGAGTAAGGATTAGGGAAGCGTCTATATCGCACAGTGGAAAGCGTCTTTACCGCACAGTAAATTATAACAATTTCAGAGTAAGGATTAGGGAAACGTCTTTATCGCACAGAGGAAAGCGTCTTTATCGCACAGAGGAAAGCGTCTTTACCGCACAGTAAACTATAACAATTTCACAGTAAGGTCACAACAGTAAGGGGGAGGAACATAGGGCTCAACTCCATGCACTTGTGGTTCTTACAACGAAAAACAAAATGCGCATGCAACAAACCGTTATTTGCCTGCACGTTTTGTGATTCAATTTAATTTCAGTTCAAAAACTGTCACTTCATTTAAATCCTGAATAGAATCTGGCACCAGGTCTTTTTAAATAAAGTTAGTATTTCTACTTTTTCAAATTTTATTTCATTTAAGTGTCTATTTTAATATATAAGAAGATTTAAATATTTTTCTCAAACTTATTTCCGTTTAATTTTACATCAATAATTTTATTTTAAAACATTTTTTTTCATAATGACATGGCGCCATCTGTTGATAATTTAATGTACCCGGTAGACAGTAAATAGTACTAGGGCCAACTTCTAGATGGCGACTCTTTCTTTACTTCGCTGTCAAAATGTACGTAGTGTCCTCCCCCTGGTCACATAATTAGAAGAATTTTAAGTACACGCATGTCCTCCCTCGAAATGCATAACAATAACATTGAGCTTGAGCTATAAATTAGCAAGGGGATGTTCAGAATCTTTAGAATAATTTCAGATATTGTAGGAGAGAGTAAGATATTCGGTTTTGTTGTGTCTCTAACAAACATAAAAGTGGCTAGTTTTGTTGAAGGTTAGGTTTTATTAAGGAATTTTATAAGTTTATTACTGGCAATATAATCTATGGTTTCTTATTTTGATGTGTTCCGTTGATTTTGAATTTGAAAGAGAGAAGTGTTTTGTCACTGTGAGAAAAATATTCTTGATGTGATCGAAGTAAATTGTACGAAATGGTTGAGTGATATTTTATTATGTTTTATATAAATGTGTCTTTATTTTTATAAAGAACTATTATGTATACGCAGTGAAAGTAAATATGAATAACAAATAATAATCAAGAAGTGTTTAATTCAACGAAGGATTCCCATAGTGACGAAAGATTAGTCATAATGTTAAAATAATAAAACCAACGGGTCATGGGCCCTCACGTTGCTACTTAGATAACGCGCTACGATATGATGAGTGAGTAGAAAAATGAATTACTAAAAGTCCGAATCTCAAAATGGCGGAAGAATTTGTAAAATTATCAAAATTGACCAACGAGTCTGAATATTCTGTTTGGAAGATTAAACTTATGCTCATATTTAAAGCAAAAGAAATCATTTCTATTTTGGATGAAGGTGAAAACTTTAAAAAGGATTTTGAAAAGAAAGATGCTAAAGGAAAATTACTGATTTTATGCTCGATCAGCGAAAAATACATGGTTTACGCAATCAACTGTAAAACAACGAAAGAAATTTTAGAAAAATTCGATAATATTTTCCTTGGACATAAAGATACCCAAATTACACAACATTTAGAAGATTTTTACAATTATAAATTCAAAAACGAAGACATTTTATTAGACATTACAGAGATTGAAAATAAAGCAACCAGATTAAGAGGCTTAGGTTTTAATATTGATGACAAACAGATAATAACAAAAATATTAACAAATCTGCCGGAGAAATTATATCACTTTAGAACAGCATGGGAGGCAACATCAATAAGTGATAAAACATTAACAAATTTAATATCACGGATTAGTCTTGAACTAAGGATGAGGACTAACAATCTTGTGGAGGAACCTGTAACAAGAACATTGGATGAGAATGATAAAAACAGCCAAGAAGCGACAACAAGTTTCTTAGTAAGGACATGTTACAATTGTGGAAAAAAAGGACATATTGCTAGATTCTGCAGGACTTTAACATCGAGTGGTGACGGTAATACCATAAATAATATACAGTGCTTCAAATGCTTGAAAAATGGACACCGATATACCGTATGTAATGCCAAGTTTAACTGTCAGAATTGTAGAGTTAATACTCACTATACAAAGTTTTGTCTAAATAAACACGTAAGTAACTGTTTTACTAGTAAAGAAATAGAAACTATTGAATTTATCATTGACTCCGGAACCAGCAGTCACATTGTTACTTCTGAGGATTATCTTATGGATAAAAGGAAGATAAACTATAAGATTATGACAGCTGATGGCAACATTCATCATGTAAACACCATGGGCAACATCTATACCAAGAATATTACATTGAGAGATGTTCTTTTTGTTCCAGAACTCAAGAAAAACTTAATATCTGTGTCTAGACTAACAGATGATAATTACTCCTTAAAATTTTTCAGAAACACATGCGACATTCGTAGATCGGAGGATGACTGTGCGGTTATTGGTGAGCTGAAACAAGATAAATTATTTTACATCAGTGTTAACCCAGGGCCAGTCGTGCTTTCAAGGTCAGTAAAATCCTTTTACTTAGATTCGAACTTTTGGCACCGGGCATTAGGTCATGTACCTATAACCAAAACTAAGGATCTTGTTCGAGGAATAGAGAGAGGCCTAGTGAAGGAAACGGACATCTGCGAAGTCTGCACAAAATCAAAATTATGTAGGAAACCTTTTAAAACAATTCGACAAAGAGCATTTAATCCTTTAGAAATAATTCATAGTGATATTTGTGGTCCTATTGAAACTGAAACATGGGATGGTTACAAATATTTTATAACTTTTTTGGATGACTATACACATTTTATTAAAGTATTTTTAATTAAAAATAAGAGCGAAGCTTTCTCAAAAATAATAAATTACATTAATTTGGCAGAAAATCATTTTCAAACAAAAGTTAAGACATTTAGATGTGATAATGGTGGTGAATACAATAGTAAACAATTTAAAACTTATTGCAATAGTAAAGGAATTAATATTGACTATACAATTCCTTACACTCCACAGTTAAATGGTAAAGCTGAACGATTAAATAGATCATTAATGGAAAGAACTAGAGCGTTACTGTTTGATATGCAGCTACCACGTGTTTTATGGGGTGAAGCTGTTTTAACCTCTGCCTATTTAATTAACAGAAGTGCTAACACAATAAATAATAAAACACCAGCCGAAATGTGGTTTAATAGAATACCGAATTTAAAACATTTAAATATTTTTGGATCTTTAGCATATTATAAAAATAATTATCAATTAAAGAAACTTGACTCCAGGAGTAGCAAAGGACTTTTAGTAGGATTTACAAATAATGGTTATAAGATATGGGATCCTTCTGATTTTAGAATTGTTTATTCGAGAGATGTAGTGTTTAACAATAATAAGAATGATGTTGCGGATTATCTAAAATGTTGTAATCGTAGAGTGAAACAGTGTGAGTTAGACAATTTATTTAAAGAGGTGAGTGTTAATATTGGTGATAATGGTTTTAGTAGTGAAGGTAATGGTGATATTTGTGGTGATATTAATAATGAAGTTAATGATGACGTAGTTGGTGGTGATGTCTTTCGTAGTGAAAGTGGTGATGGAGCTGTTGGTGATGAAGGAAATATTGAAGATAATGAGGTGTTTGAAGATAGTTTTGATAATGTTGAAGTTGAAGTTAGAGGTGAAGATGTTGGAGATAATTTTGAAGATAGTGTTGAAGATGTTGGAGTTAGTGTTGAAGACACTGGAGTTGGAGTTGATGTTGAAGATAATAATATTTTGAGAGGGGAAGGTAGAAATGACACAGGAGTTGAGACTAGTGATGAGTTTGAAGATGCAGTTGAAGCAGTTAATGTGGAACGGAGAATTTTACCAAATCGAGAGAGAAGATTGCCAGCATGGCTGAAAGATTATGATTTAGAGACTTCATTTTTAACGTATACAGATGTTTTTAATAGTTTTGATAAAGATTTATGGTGTAAAGCAATGAAGGAGGAGAAAGATTCATTGGAGAAAAACAAGACCTGGGAAATTGTAAACAGGAGTGAAGCAAAGAATAGAAAGATAATCTCAAATAAATGGATATTTACAATAAAGCCTGGTGGAAGATATAAGGCGAGATTAGTGGCAAGAGGTTTTCTTCAAAAGCATAATGTGGATTATAAAGAGACATATAGTCCAGTGGTTAATACTACTAGTGTTAGATTGTTGTTGGCTATTGCAGCACAAAAAGGTTTGAAAATAAAACAATTTGATGTGAAGACAGCATTTTTATATGGAGAGTTAGATGAAGAAATTTTTATGGAAATACCTTTAGGATATGATATTAAAGATAAAGAAAATAAAGTTTGTAGATTAAAGAAAAGTCTTTATGGATTAAAACAAGCACCACTTATGTGGAATAAAAGATTGACGGAGTTTTTGAAGAAATTAGGTTTCTTTCAATTGAAATCTGATCCATGTGTGTTTGTAAATAAAGATAAAGGAATTTATTTGGCTATTTATGTTGATGATGGAATTTTAATTGGTGAAAACGAAATTGAATTAAATAAAATTATTAATAAATTAGAAACTGAATTTGACATGCGTAAATTTGATAAAACTGAAAAGTTTATAGGGTTTGATGTTAAAGTAGAGCAAAACTATATTAAGATTTATCAAGAAAGTTATATTAAACAAATTTTAGAAAAGTTTAAATTTGAAAACTTAAAGGACAGTTGTCATCCTGATATTTTAGTCGATGTACATCAAGAGGGGAAAGGTGGAGTTGATGATGTACATAAATATCGTCAGTTAATTGGTTCTTTATTATATTTAGTTAATAAAACAAGATTGGATTTATCGTTTCATGTAGGTTATTGCAGTAGACATCAAGAAAATCCGAATTTGAATGATTTTGGAAATATTAAGAATATTTTTAGGTACATTAAAAACTCAATTAGTAGTGGTATACAGTATGTTCGTGGGAACGATATGAGTCTAAAAGCATACTGTGATGCAGACTTCGCAGGTGATCCTGACACTAGAAAAAGTACGACTGGCTTTGTAATATTTTATGGTGGTGGCCCTATACATTGGTGCTCACGCAAGCAGTCAGTCACTGCTCTTTCGAGTACTGAGGCTGAATACATTT
Source organism: Agrotis segetum (assembly GCA_036375495.1). Lineage (NCBI taxonomy): Eukaryota > Metazoa > Arthropoda > Insecta > Lepidoptera > Noctuidae > Agrotis > Agrotis segetum. Next base: position 21,733 of record JAQSVV010000699.1, on the reverse strand, counting down.
CTGCAGCCGAATGTATAAAAGACCTGCTGTACATTCAGACTCTGATCTACGAATTGACGAATAAATTGCCGAAAACACAGTTGTTTGTTGATAATCAATCTGCTATAGTATTGATTAAGAATGGAATTTTAAATAGAAGGAGCAAACATATTGATGTTAAATATCATTTTATTAAAGAGAAGATAGATAAAAATTTGTTAGAAATTAATTACTGTTCTACTAAAAATAATTTGGCTGATATTTTAACTAAACCACTGGACAGAACAAAGTTCTTGAGATTAAGACAATGCTTAGTGAGTGATAAGTAAAGGACATTCTTTAATGTGAAGAGTTATGTGTTGTGTTTGAAGATTTATTAGGAGATAAGGTTGTTTGGGAGTTAATTTGAAATTTTGTTGTAAGTTAGTGATGTAAGGTTTTTAGATTAATTAATTCAAAAGTTTGTTTGTAGTTTTTAATTAAGTTGGGTGGGTTTAATTAAGTTGGGTTTTTAAATGAGTTGATGGGAGTTAGTTATAAGTTTGTTTTCTGTATGTTGTCCTAATTGTTTTAAATATAAAATTCAGAGGGGATGTTGAAGGTTAGGTTTTATTAAGGAATTTTATAAGTTTATTACTGGCAATATAATCTATGGTTTCTTATTTTGATGTGTTCCGTTGATTTTGAATTTGAAAGAGAGAAGTGTTTTGTCACTGTGAGAAAAATATTCTTGATGTGATCGAAGTAAATTGTACGAAATGGTTGAGTGATATTTTATTATGTTTTATATAAATGTGTCTTTATTTTTATAAAGAACTATTATGTATACGCAGTGAAAGTAAATATGAATAACAAATAATAATCAAGAAGTGTTTAATTCAACGAAGGATTCCCATAGTGACGAAAGATTAGTCATAATGTTAAAATAATAAAACCAACGAGTTTGAGATCTAACGAAGACAGGAAGACATCGTGAGGGGAGAATACTGAAATTTTACAAAATTCAAAGTAAGTAAAATTAGAGACCCAAGTTATAGCTAAAAAAAAACGATTCTGTTGTTTGTTTCTGCTAATACTAGTTGTTGGAGATATTAAGTCGTAAGGGTCAATGTGTCGTCTTAGGGGTTGTAGTTGTACACCCTCCTTCATGCATAGTACCTACCTAAAAATTTATTTCTATTACAGCAAATTGAATATGGATAATAATAATAGAAATAATGCGAACAATAATAACGACAATAATGATGGGGGCTCAAGACCATGGCTAACGGCTGCAGCCATCGGTCTTGTCGGTGCCTTGCTCGGTGGAGCTGCATATGCACTGAGCGGTTCAAATAAAGAAAAACCAGAAGATCCTAATCAGCAGATTTCTGCCAAGCAGAAGCGTAGCCAGAGGAGTATTTCTGCTGCTAAATCTCCAAGTAGAACCAGTTCAGATGATCAGTCAGCCTCATCGTACCTCACCGACATGCTGAGCAGAATTAGCACATCACGGTAAGACTTTTAATAACAACTTGTTTAATAGAATAGTGTTCCATTTAGATATTGATATACATTATCTATAATAGACCTTATATCTATATCACAGTTATCATTTATCAGCACTTTATTATTGATTATTATGGTAATTATTTATTATTACATTGTAATCGAACTTTCTAGTAACAAGAAACTTTGCTTTCCAATAATACATTTTTGTAAGGGGAGAGAAACTGCTCATACAAAATTGTTGTAGTAAAACATCTGTACCTAATATCACGCCTTTAAACCTTGAAGTGTCAGGCATAATTGTACTTACTTATACTACTAGTACGCGCACATTTCGTCTATGTCTTGAAGTCCCATGTAACAGAGAGCGAACCTATTTTCATAAACCAGATATAGATCTAGACTCTAGCTGCTACTGAGAAATTTTAAATGATACAACCCAAAAATAGTTTGTCTTGACCTAGAGTCAAACCTGCTACCTAATGCTGATTATGCTGAACAGACTTCTTGCTACTAGTAGATCAAAGAGGTAGTCAGTATTGTATAAAACACCATTAACAAGTCATCAAGTACTTTTTACTTTAAAAATTCACTGTAGTTATTTTCCCATGTCGACCAGGGGTTCTCAAACTTTTTTGGTGGCGGAACCCTTTTGAAAAGCAAAGCCCTAGGGCTCCGCGGAGCACACTTTGAGTAGTAGGTATAGCTGATGTAGACTATACTTGGGAATACATAATTCTAGCTATGGAGATATTGTTGGTCAGAGTTTTAACTTCGTTTCACTTTATTTTCTTTTTTACCTGCTGTTTAGCAAAAAGGTCTGTCCACACTTCATATTTCTTTTTTTTTGTTTTAGCGGAGGCACATCATCTTCCAGTATGATAATCGAAGAGATTCCAAATATTCCTGATAATCCTGTTATAACCAACCTGAACTCATTGCTGGCAGACATTTTTGTGAGGTATATAAAACTAAGTGAGTTCGGTCTCCACTACAAAGTGTTTGACACTATCTTCCAAAACCTGCATAAGAAAATGAAAGAAGTAGATCCTTACTACAGGAAATACTCAAGCACGGTATGTACTATCTAGGAACCGATAAGTAACTATATTTTTATATGTAATCTTCAGTATGCTTTAAGTGACTTTATATCTATAACTTATTTTTTGTTAATTTTAGGTGCAATTTGCTGGCAGCCACTACGATAATTTGCGTATCGTAAAACCTGACGAATTTGACATGGACATAGTAATCGGATTGCCCCTCAACATTAAGACGGACGCATTAAACCCGAAAGGTAGCGACATCCTCATTGACGCCAAGGCGCCCGGCTTTGTGGAACTCAAGATGGGTGTTCAGTTCCAGCGGCTACCTTTCAGGGATGCTGGAGAATGGCTCATTAATAAAGCAGCATTCGAATGGAAAGACGAAAGCAATTATCTTTTGCGTTCTAAATTCTCTGATTGGTTCAAGAGTGTTGTGAGCAAAGCGCTGAACAAATTTGAAATGAGCGTAACTGGACGTCCATTGTACTACGTGGAGGGCGTACCGTATATAATTGATAGGTCGGAGTCTGGACCGGCTATGACACTGTTAATCAGTAATAACTTAAGGAGATTTAAGCTGGACGTAGACTTGGTGCCTTGTCTAAAGTTCCCTGAGGACCGGTGGCCGATCAGCAAGGATTACCGGGAGATCCCGCGCGAGTGCAAGAAAGATTACTGGATGGTGGTGGGCAAGCCCAACAAAGCGTCTCCGAGTCCTCACGACCAGTCACGGTCGTGGCGCATCGCGCTGCACAACCAGGAGCGCGAGCTGATGCACGACTCGCACAACTTGCGACAAGCGATCCGATTTGTAAGTGATTACTGATTTTACCTTACTGTTCAGAATGAGGTCTTTTCTGGTTCCCAGGTCGAACAAAGTGATGTTGAGGAAAGTGGGGTTGATTTATTTCCAACTAATCATGATCAAGAGAATTTCTCAGTAGCATCCCGAATACAGAATTGATGTTAGATAATAATAGGATATTAGATGTCCATGCTTGTCTGCCCCATTCAAGTTGATTTTGAACTGTTTTAGAAATCATTGTGAATAATTAATTGTAAGCTTTGTGTCCTGTGCGTATTAGCAGACCGATGGGACTGTCCAATGCTTGAGCGCTGGATACGATTACATGCGGTCAAGTAAACAGGGGCATAACTATGTCCTTGTTCTTATTTGTATCATCTTTTGTCATATTTCTTGTTGTGATGTCTACTTACCATAATTTTAATGTATTTTTGTGCTACTAACAACGATATGGATGTAAAAATCTGAAATAAATTATTATTATTATTTGTTTTAGTTGAAAAAGCTCCGGGACTCGCAAGGGATGAAGAGCATCGCAAGTTACTACATTAAAACTCTGGTCTTTTGGGAGATAGTTGCGATCAACAATCCAGATTATTGGCAAAAGAACAATCCAGCAACTTTGTTCAAATTGATGGTGAGAAGACTTTACGAGGCAATAGTGGCGGGAAATATTCCATACTTCTGGAATAAAAATAATAATCTTATAGGTGCTGTAGACAGAAAAACATTGGATCAATACAAGACAAAACTTGAGCCTCTTTTGATAATATTAGAGCAGCCCAGTGAATACAAGTGGGTTGCAAAATATTTGTTGACTAGAGCTGAATTTGAAGATTATAATGCTAAGTTTTTACATATTTGACGGTGTAAAATATAACTTAAGTAAGGTAAGCTACTACATTATATCCCAGTGATAAAATGCTGCATCTACTTAAGTTATATTTTTTTAATCTGGAGGAACCAGATGTATCATTGTTTGAAATTTTATAAGAACATATTTTAATAATTTTAATCTCATTTTTTTAAAGAGTATCTCATGAATAGTTTTAAGTAGTTTATTCCACTTTTTCTGATAGTTGAATAAGACATCATAATATATTTAGATAAGGTGCCTTACCCCAGAGGGTTTTTTTGGTGCTATGATGGTAATATTTTAGCCTGTTAGAAAGACATTATAGTCTGTAATTAATCAAAAGTGATTTCATATATCCGCTATCTCATAGATTTATTGTTAAATTAGGCGTACTATATCTTATTCGGGAAAGCAGAAGATTGAAGTGTACATTGACTGATTGACACAGTAGAAGAAGGAATATGATAGGCTCCGCGTATTTGATACGAGAGGCCCACCCATCTCCGTCGTGTAATAAAAATGTGAAACGTTTTAACTACCGTGAAATCCGCCAACTTTGATTTTCAAGCCTAACATTGGCCAGTTACCAAAAATAAGCAAAACAAGTTGTAACGACAATATTGTCTCAAATGGCAACATTTTACAGTCTGTTAAGGGGGATGCTCCAACCAGCCCGCGAAATTCAAATTTTTTTACGTTTTTTGCAATTTGCAGGCCAGTGACATGTTGTAACTTTATAAATATTAAATATTACATAGAAAAGGTGCATCATGTTAAAATCTCCGAAATCTAACTACGATGCACCTTCTCTATGTGAGAGCTGATGGAGCGAATTTTTTGATAATTTTTATATTTAAAATTATACTTGTTATTACCGCAACACAAATATTCATAAAGTTACAACATGTCACTGGCCTGCAAATTGCAAAAAACGTAAAAAAAAAAAGGTTGCACTCCAGGAGTGCCGGTAGAAGTGAAAACTTTTTTGTTACTATGTTTTATTTTTAATTTGAATGACGTCTTACTCATTTTCGATCAGGGTCACGTGACCCTGACGCGAGTTTTGGTCACGTGACCCTGACGCGAGTTTTAAATTTTTTACCCATTACAGAAAAAGTGTACAACGCCGCTAAAGAAGTTTTCACTTCAAAAAATTGAATTTCGCGGGCTACATCGAAACAATCACCTTAAGGAAAATAGGTTATATTTATGGCAATACTGATCGCAAGTGTAGCAAGTTCACTTGCTACCTTCACTCAGTTGGCTGTCAACGGTCGTCGAAAGAAAGTCGATTCGAGTGGTACCAAATTGTGCATCGTGTTTTGTGATCCTAGTAAGCGTGAAAACTTGCCGAGATGAGTAGTTTTTTTTATATGTTTTTGGGTGAATTCATGATAATAACATGATGAGCTTTTTTAAATCTTAACGAGTCTTTTGAACTTAGAAATTTAGCGACCAATGTTACAATCACTTTCTGCGAACACAAAATGTCAACTTTGGCCACCAACAAACATGTGCTAGGGCTGCCCCTACTCACTTTGTAACCTATTAAATAAGTAAAATTGCCATTTTTTATACCTTAATTTGTTAAGTATCTACAGTTATAGGTACCTCATAAAAATGATTGATATTAAAACACGTTTTTCTGTTAAAAACATCCAATCGATTTATTTTATTTTGGACAACCCTATGTCTAAAAATCATTTGTATGAATTTAAAGAAAAAATATTGGGTAACTTTGGCCACTGCCCTGTACGGCTAAATTCGTAACCTTTTGTTATTATTATCTTTTAACCGTCAACTTTAACCAGTTTCCTATCGTAATTCTTAATTATACGGCTGTAAGAGCGAAAATCCAAGAGTTATATGCAGTGGCTAATGTTGGCAGAAAGTCGAGGTAATTTTGGTTGACTATTTAAATTCGTTTTTGGGTATAAAAAGTCATAAGTTTTGCAGGTTTCGAGTTTAATATCAAGAGTTAAGGTTGCACTTGGTATGCAAATAAAAAAAAAACGAATACTTGTCATATATTTTTTCATAGTTGTAGCCGATTATGTGTAAAAACCGGCTAAAGATGGCGAGTTTCACAGTACTTTTTCGATTACCGCCTTTGTCAAATAAGTTTAAAAATAAAAATATTCAAATAATTGGATTTTTTTGTAAAACTTGTGCGACTTTTACAAAAAGTCGTTCGTATCAGAATTTGAATCGGCCCAAGCACTCCATTGATAAAATAAAACATTAGCTATTCCTAGGAATATACCTACCTACTATTATTTTTGGTATATTAGTTATTTATAAATTACATAATATTAAAAAAAAAGTATGGGCTCCGCTCTTGCTTATTCCGGCATTGTGAAAAAGTATAGGTATTGAGATTCCTGTGATGATTAGTGTATGTTCATTGACACTTCTCGCAGCGGCAATGCAGTTGCGGCAGCAGGCAGCATTGCCGCTGCGACTTGCGGCCTTATACATATTGAAGAACCTATTGTTAATCTTTTACGTTTTATTATAATTGTTTTCCAACTAACCAATAGTTTTAATTAAGACTGCTATGTTTGATTTTATTATAAGAAATTGTATCGTATTTTTAATAAAGATTTATGTACGACAGCTTTTATTTCTTTTTAAGCATCCGTATCCCAATCTCAAGGGTAGGTAAAGCGGGTCCCTATTACTGAAGCCGCGGTTTCCAATGCGAGCGGAACGGACCCATTAATGGCTCCGCGCAAACTGCAATACTTGTTATTATTTCCACGGTGGAATATAAGTATGCTGTATAATATATTTACAGTAGGTGGAAATTCCACCTGTACATTTATTCTGTGCCTGTACCTACTAATTGTGAACAACTGCACGAGCTATGATGGTTGCTGTAATTGAACAGTTTTTTTTTTAAATTATTGTAAAATGTTTTCCTGCATAATCGAATTGGGAAACTGTAATGATAGCTGTCTGCTGTATGTGTATAAATAATAAATAAATAAAATGACATGGGTTAGGTTAGGTTATATTTTTGAGGCCCCAACTGCGCGGCTTAGAAACTGGGTCAGTAAGTCACCTGACCTGAAACAGGCTCGAGATGGCAGCCGACGACGAGGACAACGTCTCCAGCAGCTGTTAGCACAAACAAATATATTTTTTTTGGCGGTAGGTATATTAATCAAATGCGTTCTCCCACCCAGGGCAATGAAGAAATTCCTAGAGTGGAGAAAACTTTTCTTGAAAAATGAAAAGGTGTGAAATGAAAAGTGGTTATGGTGTTAGGAATTGAATAAAATAACGATCAGAAGTTTGACAAAAGTAGTGTATTTAAATACAATAGTTGGGATTTCAAGGGAATCTTTTCTTTATCTTTATCTTCTTTATCTTTATCTTTATCTTTACATATAATAAAATCGTAGAGCTGTCATTCCTGTACATTGAATATTTTTTCTTTTTGTATTTTTTTCGAGATAAGGGATCGATTCTGATGCCAAATCAACTTTTTTTTTCTTTCGAATTTTTTTATGTTTTTTTGATTTGATCTATCTCTTAAACTACTGTAAAGTTGTCGATCAAATTTTCCTCAAATATTCCTAATAAAATGCTTCTGTTGATAGGCTGTGTATCATTACGCTATTTTTCCTGGGAGATAAGCAATTTTAAATTTTGTTGTTTTTATCTGTTTGTTTTTAGTTGGAAGCTAAACCACTGGATATTATTTGGTCAATTTTTCCCCAAATATTCCTTAAACTGCTCTTCTATTAATAGGATATGTATAATTACGCTATTTCCTTTGGGGGATTAGCAATTTTATAATATGTTGATTTTCAGTCATTGTTGACATTTGTATAAGAACCGCTATTTGAAAACACTGTCAGCGTACTAGCCAGTCTGGTTGGTATCCTGCTTGACTTTCGTGCAAGGGGTCTCTGGATCAAATCTCGCTATTTCTTTTTTCACTTTTTGAGTTTTCTTATATTTGTCCTGAGAGTTTCAAATAATAAAAAAAAAATGTGTACCTATACTTTTATTTCAATATTATTCGCGATTTTAAATTATTACTATTTTTTTTTTCAATAGTTTTCTAGGACATAAATCTACACTGATTTAAATTGTAGGTAGTAAGTTGGATATTTTTTTAAATTGTAATTGTTTCGAGGTGTGGAATTTTAAAGATTAGAAAAAATTGTGTTTATTTATGTTTTGAATTGGTGTTCAAACCAGTGCATAGATTCTGTTTTAAACGACGACAAGTTGTACTCATCGAGTCAGATAATTAGTTATTTTTAAGGTATCACGCGGAATGCAAGGGAGAAGAGCAATGCTATCGTACACGACGTTCAATTTGCAGCGATACTGTAAATCAACCCAAAAAAGATAGTCTATTGTTTAAAATAAACACGGTTCTTTGAAATTAATGTCGCTCAAATAAGGACATTTCCTATGCAAACTATGTACCTAGATATAACATTATTGATCTAAACTAATAATAAAAATGCAAGTATGTTTGTTTTTTACCTTTTCACGCATTACTACCTACTGAATCGATCGTCCCAAAATTTAGCATATACGTTGTCAGGAGTATAGACACGGATATAAGGTATCTTACATCCCGAATAACAGAAGAGAGCTGTTGCCGAGAAAACAATTACGTTCATATTCCAGATGGCGCCACACGATCCGTATTGTTTCTCAAATTCTAAAATAACGCAAGCGAAGCCGCGGGCAAACACTAGTATCTAATACAAGTTCACAAAAGTAATCAATTTAACAAAACAAAGGAATTTACATTACAAGAAAGGAAATTACGTTATACAAAAATCAATAACAAAAACAAAGGGAATAATTAGTTGAGTGCGAGCGCGGAATGTGGGAATGAGCGATATGAATGGACGATAGGATTAGACGAGTGGGAATGGAATGGGAAAGGGCAAATGGGCCCTTGGCAACGCTACACGTCGCCTTATATAGGCAAAATCAGGTGCTCCGGGCTCTCTGGAGGGGTGTAGGTCGGAGACGCAGCTAACACGGCCTCTCCTGACGTGCCGGCGTCCTCGCAGGCTTCAGCAGCCACCGGTGCGTCGTCAGCCACAGCTACCTCTGACTCAGCTGTAGCCGACGTGTAGCTCTGGCTGTAGCCGACGTGTAGCTCTGGCTGTAGCCGACGTGTCGCTCTGGCTGTAGCCGACGTGTCGCTCTGGCTGTAGCCGACGTGGTGCTCAGGAGCGCGCAGGCGTCGACAGCCATCGGAGCGTTGTCAGCGACAGCTACCTCCAACTCCGTTGCTCAGGCTGTAGCCGACGAGGTGCTCGGGTGTTCATCAGCTCCATTTTCTTCTTCAGCTGAACCTGCACATAAACCAAGAGTGAGCACCTAAATTGTAATTGTGACAGCAGATGACTCCTTTCTAGACGAAAGAATTCATTCAAAAAAATGTTACCGAGACATGAATTGCTAAGTAATGTTAGTTTAGGTCAGATCAAATCTACCATGATAACGACCTCACAGTAGCTGTAAGAAATCCATAGCCTTAAGGACTCAACACCTCATAGAGGCCCACAATGAGCTCACTTGCCATAATACCACCCAAAACCTTATGCAGCTGCAGTCTGCAATGGGACTTACATGGAGTAGGTAAATGGCAAACTTGTCCTCGGGATTTACACAGTGCTTGATTGACCACTCCCGCTAGTAGTTGCCACACAGGCTAGTTGTTGCCACACAGGCTAGTCGTTGCCACACAGGCCAGTCGTTGCCACACAGGCTCAAGGGTGCCACACAGGCTCACGGGCGCCACACAGGCTCACGGGTCGCAACTGATACCAAACTGGCAGGATCAAGGCAAAAGGCGTAGGCAACAGTAAAGCTACCATCGTTATTTAGGCAGTTTCATTCATGTCTCAAAAACAAAACAAAGACCATACACTCGAACAAGTTCATAAAACATAATCTTGGTTCAAGAACCAATAACGATATCTCGGTTCACAAGCTTATCAAAAGCTTCACGTGTGAAATCTGTTTACTTCATTCATTAAACAGCACACTTTAGACTCAAGTCCACTTTACTCGATCTGTGACTCGACCATTGCGGCCATAAATCGACGCTTACGCCATAGCGATAAGTGCCGTGCACTCATGCGTCGACGTCGTCGGATAAACTATAAGTGTTATTCATAAAACAAGGCAATCCAACAAAACCAAACAGAAAAATAAATAAATCAGTGACTTTTTATACCAACTTAGGTAATTGTTGTTGAAATTCACTTAAGTGAAGTGAAAAGGGCCTTAGGCCAATCAGACCTGTGACAAAAATAGATGAAAGTATCAACACACAAACATAATTGTTTTAGTACCTACTCTAAAACTTACATTCAAAGAATGCAGCACAGCACTCAGGTGTCCATTGCCATGCCAAAGCACCATATAACCAACTGGAGCTCATATCGACCGTTTGGTAAGATTTTAGTGATACGATACGGTCCCCGCATACCCGCTTATCTTGAGCTGACTGGTTTTCCGCCAAAAGGATCTTAGTACGCTGTCTCTGCAATTCGCGCCATGCTTCGCGATTTGGATTTTTACCCTGTACTGTTATGTCCTTAATAAGAGCCTGTATAACCGGAGTGGTAGACTCTGTACCAATCAGAAGATTGATTGCCGAACATTGAGTGGTTTTTTGTTTCCTCACGTTTAGTACCAATTGTAATTTCCATAGTACTTCCGACCAAGATTCACCTTTGTGATTCGTTTCTATACGTATCACGTTAAGAACGGTTCGGAGGTACCGCTCTACTTGACCGTTTGACTCGTGCATTTCTGGGGTGATAAAATGCAATTCAATACCCATTTCGTCTGTCCAATTCACAGAATCAGTGTTTCTTTATCGGATACGAATACTCGAGGGGACCCGGATAAGAGACATGGTGTTAATAAACACGAGTTTTTACTCAGTGCTTTCTTATTTAAAGAGCGAGTAAAGGAGGCAATATTTTGTGAATGCGTCAACAATGATAAGCACGTACTTCTAACCGTGAGATTCTGGTAAAGGGTCAAGTACATCGGTATGAACAGTTTAGTATGAAAGTTTTGGTTGCAGCGGGGTTACGGGATTTATTTTTGTGCGTGCAAACAATGCAATGAGGAATGTATTTTTCACTTCAGTAGCTCAAACATGTAGGTTTTGCTGCCTGAAATCAGTGAGCAAAATGCGATTTTGCTCACTAGAGAGACAAAGTAGCTTTTTAATTTTTGTTTTAAAAAAAGCCGCGAATATCATATTCAGCCTTGAGTTAATCATACAATTCGAAACATTAACACTCTATCTCTTTCCCGCCAATAGAAAGAGAGAGAGACAAACACCAGCCCTTTCGAAGTTCCGATTTTGAATTTGGTCTCAAAGACAAACACGTTCGGAAATTTGTACTAACCAAAGAAATGCAAAAAGATAATAATGTCTTCGAATGTATTTTATTGAATTTTTAACTTATTGCTGTATTTAAATCAAAATAAGCATTTACTGTAAATATTTATTTCTAGTTTCAATTTATGTTAATAAATATTTTGAATAATAAAATATTATGGATGCTATTTCCGAACACGCCTTAATTTAAAAATAAAAGAGCGGAAATAAAATTTCATGGCTGGCGTAGAGTTGAATAAGTTAAAAAAAAAATGCGTAAAACTAGCGACGAGAACAGTACTTATTTTAACATAACCATTTCAAACAACAAATTATTAATGCAGAATTAAATTTCCTAACTCTAACTAAATATCTGAAACCATACCATGTCTTCAATGAATGGAGACTTAACAAAGGGCGCAAACAGTTTTTCGGAGACGGTGTTGCCATCTTATTTTTTAGATTTATCACAGACGAGACGATTATCTACAGTGCGGAGTATTTACTTATTGTTGAAAGCTACTTTAAAAAACAAGTTATTTTAATCTATTCCTATTTATTATTTTATCTCCTAAAGTGTTCTCGCTGCTGAAGTGAAAAGTTATGTGTGTTACACGAGAGCAAAGTTTTTTGCATCTCGTGCCTTTGAATCTCTCGCTACACTCAGGACTTCGCTTGCTCAAGATTCAAAATCAGCACTCGCAGCAAAAAACGACTTTGCTCTCTTGTTGCACAAATAACTATTTTCACAAATTTGCTTATATCCGGGGACTATAAGCCGTCGGTATGCGATTCTTTTGATAAGAATGGGTCAAAGATAGCAAGTACGGGTTCATCAATTAGAGAGTTAACAAGGAACATTCGGGCTTCTTCTTATTGTGCATCTCGATAAGAGTTAAGCTAATTATGGGTCTCACATACACAACCGGGCCCGTACCGACCGATGAAAATAATTATCCGCGAGGCCTTTATCGAACTTTCTAACGTTTGTGAGTTTACAACAGTCAATCAATTTTAAAATTTTCTGTCGACTCGGTCTAACCTGACCCTAATATTCTTCTTGTAGAACCACAAATGCACTTTACATTAGGTCCAAATACCCTTAATTTTTGCTACCTTTACAAATCACTTCCTCATTTTTTTAGAAAAGTTAGATTTAAAGTTTTGGTTTTTGGGAAATGTTAATTAGAAACAATGTTTTTGATTATTGCTTACGTATTTAGAATACGATCAGCTGTGTCTATTTTTAGATTTTAGAACAAGGGTTGCTCTTACTGGTAAGGCCAAAAGTGCTGCACGGATAACACTTCATAGTTTTTTTTTTTAGCTAGCACGTTATCGCGAAAGCTATTGGTACGTTTAGAACGGGCATCAACATTTTTTTTTTGTTCATATTTTAAGTGGATTTTGGCGTGACAAAAATTGATAAAGATTCCACAGTGGTTTCGGTGGTTAATTTTGCGTTCATTGTTGCAGCACGAATCTGCGGATCTTTAATACCACGCACAATAATTGCACACAAAAGTTTGTTACGTTCGTTCAGGCCTTTAACAATACGCAACAGAGATTTGCGTGCGTATTCCGCGTATGTGGAATATTTATCCGACTCGGTGCGCATAACGTCATACAAGATATCGGCGACATCGACACGTCGCGGATACAACGATTTTAATTGAGAGTTAAATCGGATACAGCGATATCATTTGCGATCCGTTTCGGTACAATCGGGCAGCCAAGAGTGAGATTCACCCTTCAAACACAAACACAAAAACGTCATGAACACTAGGGTCGAAATTATAGACATAATAATGGTTTGATCTCACCGGGTTTTAGCTCCTTAGCCCATCGATGAGACGCTCTGCGACGTCCCTTGTAGCTGATGTTGAAGGCGAGGGCGACAGCGACAGCGCCGGTGCAACAGGCGCAGGCGTCGGGACAGGTCGCGGACTCGCGGTACAGCGGGCGGGCTGGCCGTGCCGGTGATGGCAGTAGGGCGCAGCTGAAGCACCACACACGATCGCGGTTCTGAAATTGAACTTCGCTCCAAGGCGGAGACACTATTAAGAATTGCGTCTAAAAAAGATATTAAGATGAGTTAAGTCGGGCGGCGGTGGCGTGCACTCAAGTTTACGTCTTTTTCTAGGGGAACTATTTATTCGGCATTTTGATTTTAGTTATTTAAGTTTAGTGGAAAAACGAGGGCTATCCCATTTAAGTTTAGTGGAAAAACGAGGGCTATCCCACTTCTGATGTTAGGAATTGAATAAAATAACGATCAGAAGTTTGACAAAAGTAGTGTATTTAAATACAATAGTTGGGATTTCAAGGGAATATCTAATACAAGTTCACAAAAGTAATCAATTTAACAAAACAAAGGAATTTACATTACAAGAAAGGAAATTACGTTATACAAAAATCAATAACAAAAAAAAAACCGGCCAAGTGCGTGTCGGGCCACGCACAGTGTAGGGTTCCGTAGTTGGCCATCAAAATACTTATGCGAACTAACTAAACTGATTCGCTGAATTTAATTTTAAAAAGAAGTTTTTTCAAAATCGGTCCCGGAGTCTTTGAGAAATCGGGGAAAGGGCTTTGAAGATTTGTGGCATACCTACCGCCGCCATTTTGATTTTTTTTCAAAATCGCGGCCAGCTATGAAACCTTTATAAATCGATAGCTGACATTAATGCCAACAAAAAATATTATGAAAACAACCCGCGTAAAGTTTCCAGTTTCCGAGATAATAACCGTGAAAGCTAATCAAGTGACATTCACAATTCTAAGCTAGTGTATGTGTTCGAATGTATCAGGATGTTAAAATTAATAACTTTTTGAAAGTAATATGTATGTTGCATTTTATCTGGATGTTATTTAGACATTATACGTCTGATATAATCTACTTTTTGAACTTATCAACTTATTTTTAGACCGCCTGCACTTGTTTGAATGTAATATCTTCATATGATTTAACTGTAAATGTAATTAATACATAATGTGAATACAAGAATGTTTAAACCTGTCTGGTTTAAACATTCAGTCTAAAATACAACTGACAGTACTCGTTACGTTTATACAGTGATATATTTGTATAGTGTGATGGTTCTGTGGTTACTACAATTTCTAATTTTATTTATTTATTTATTTAAGGATTACCAACGAGGGAACATTACATTATAATTCTAAGCATACCTAACGTAATAAACTGACATCAACTCGCGAAAATTGTCTTCTATTGGTTGCATAAACCTGTATTTCTTTCTAATATACTGCCATAAATAGGGATAGAAAAATTAAAAATCCGTTTTAAGAACATTTTATGGCCTATCAAACAATTTTAGGCGTCTTGTTTTTATTATAATATTTTAAACACTTCAAACATAAAATTCTTATTTGTAACATCGGTAACAATAACCACTATTTTATCATTTTTGCGCAAGTGAGACACATTTTTATTAGGATAAGAAGATTTTAAAAGGAGAATGAGTCACAACCAACCAATAAACCAACATAATGTTAATACAACCGATATTTGCCTAACATGAACATTCTAATCATAGTCTCTAATATGTATTACGGAATATTATATGGTCTTTTTTTTTTTTTTTTTTATGTGGTAAAATCATCAAATGAGTCCTCCCGCCCTGGGTGGGGCGGGTGGTCTTTGGTCGGACGGCGAGCTACCTATCACTCACCGTCCGCAAGCCCGCTCCGCAGCTGTGCCCTCTGCTGATCAGAGGGACACGCGTTGGAGCATCCACACGACAGGCTATTCGCATACGGGCAAAGAGACCACTTAGGCACACAGTGCCTAAGGAAGAGTTTTTGCCCGCATCCCAGGGTGCACCGGCCCGAAAAACTGGTCTTCCCCCCGGACGTATCCGAGAGGGAACTCCAGTCCACGGGCGCACGTGGAGGTTTCCTGTCATAGCACCCCATATTATATGGTCTAGAAACTCGGCGGGAGGGTTAGGAATTGTTTCTTGATGTCTCGCCCATACCGTGTACCTTAAAATGGTAAGAAAAAAATATTAAGCCTTTGTTACTCCGAATTAATGTGGTCAACTTTAACACTCTATATCTCAGAAACCGGTCACTTTACGAGGGTTGGTGTCATAATATTTTTTGTTGTTATTGATGTCAGCTATCGATTTATAAAGGTTTTACGGCTGGCCGCGATTTTGAAAAAAAATCAAAATGGCGGCAGTAGGTATGCCACGCTCCATAGTAAAATCTTCAAACCCCTTTATAAGAAAAAATATTACGACGAATTTAGAACCTCCTCCTTTTTTGAAGTTAGTTAAAAATAGTTGACGATAAAAACCTACCTATCCCCAAAAACATACCTACATAAAAAAGCTGTAAAAATAAAGTTGACAAACTTACATTTGCAGTTGAAGAGCATGTTCTCCGATACATTTTGTCTAGAAAATATGATATTCAAGTACATTTTATAAGTTGGTCGACTATTACTCGTAAAGTTGTAAAGCCTACTTAGTCATGATAATTTTCTTTTAAATTTCGTTATATATACTACTATTGTGAATTTTTTCACACCCCCAAACATAACCGTTTAGCTGGTAGAGGGGGGGGACACTCGAGTCGAGCAAAATTTAGCACTTTAAAGCTTAATATTTCACAAACGAATTTTTTCATCAAAAAATTGTTAATGGAAACTCACATTAATTTTTAAAGACCTATTTAATGATACCCCACACTAAGGGGTACGCGAGAAAAAAAAAGTCCTCACTTTACGTGTAAGTACAGGAGGTACCCTAAAAAAAAATATTTTACGAGATTTTATTTTACCACTTTTTCGGCACAGCAAATCCGTATATTTACACCAAATTACAGCTCTCTAGTACTGTGCGTCTCTGAGCTAAACTGCGGACAGACGGACGGACGGACGGACGGACGGACGGACGGACGGACGGACGGACGGACGGACGGACATGGCGAAACTATAAGGGTTCCTTGTTGACTACGGAACCCTAACAAAGGGAATAATTAGTTGAGTGCGAGCGCGGAATGTGGGAATGAGCGATATGAATGGACGATAGGATTAGACGAGTGGGAATGGAATGGGAAAGGGCAAATGGGCCCTTGGCAATTTTTTTTTTTTTTTTTTTTGATAATGGCATCTCGCAGGTCAACCTCTACTGGGTTGTGTGCTGCTCAACCGGACTTTCCTGTGGCTGCCAAAGATGATTCTAAGGCCTCCAGCCAGGGGCTTACAAACTAAAATTTACAACTAAGTGACCACACGCTAAGGGCACCCCCTGTGGGGTACGGACCTCGGCTTAGGGCGTCACTGACAGAGGACAGCAAGGGACAGGCTGGATAACTAAATATTCATTATTTAGGGGCTAATTTAAAACTACTGGCTCAGCATCGCGGGCTGGCTCTTGCAAGGGACGGGGAGGGCATTCAGTGTTTCTTTCAGGCAAAATTCTCCAGAGGGGCAATTAAGAGACCTGGGGGGGCGGACTAAATAATTAAAAAAAAGTAATATTTAAAATTAATTCCAGTTAAGTATTATTAATATTTTAATGAATGAAAAATGCTATCAAGCTACACAATAACTAAAAGATCAACTAAGCTGAACCAAAATTGTCAAAGTAACATATTATTCTTTACAAAAATCTTATTCTTCGTGGCTTTTTTCTTGCATACAAATCAACAACTTTTTCCAAAAATTCTTCTTTTGGAGTATCTGGTCCCTCGATGCTAATCATCATACAATGCATTAAAGTTTCAGGTAGCATTCTGTTTCTTGCCTTATTCAGTATCCTATTCATCGTACTAAACGATCTTTCGACGGAAGCTGTGGTTACGGGAATGACAAGAAGGATTTCACAAAGCTTTTTTAACTCGCAGTACCCTACGTCTGCTTCTAAGATTTTAGCGATTGGGTTTTCACCTGTCTCCTTGTAAATTCCGCTTTCTAGCATGGACTTGATGTAAAATTTAAATGATTTAAGGTCTGCTATCACATTTTCCGCATTAAAGCGTAAGAAATTTGTTACAAAACTTTCTTACTTCTGTGTCTTGTAAAGCTATTATTGATTGAAAGTCCTCAAAACTACTTGAAAATGTCATGTCAAGTTGTTCGTGCTAGATACGAAACAAAAATTTGTTCATTTTACGTCTGGGGATTCCCCGGCCCCGCGCGTGCACGTTTCCCAAGTGCGAGTTGGACTCGCCCGTGAAGGGTTTTGTAGTAGCAAGCATATCTTTTTTTTCTTTCAAATTTCAGAGCTAGCACCGATGAAAAGTTAGATGAGGCTAGCATTCCGTTAAACAAAGAGTATCCCTATTTTTTTCTAAACAGACTGCACCTCTTAAAATAATGCGGTCTCCGCTTTCTCTCGAACAAGCCTGCCGACTCGCCTTGCTACACACCACGTGTGTTCTGTTCTGACTGTCGATATTATTATGTTATACTGTATGCTTCCCGTGGTCCACGGAAAGCAGCTCGCTTTATAGGTTTAAATGATTTGCCAAATTGTCGGGAAATTCGTCGTGAACATACGTAATGCTATTCAGTTCCAAGTGTCCCGGGGGGGCGGTAAGGCTACTCCGGGGGGGCTTTGCCCCCCCGGAGTAGTACCTGAAAGAAACACTGAGGGCATTGACTTGGGCGTCGCGACGGGCGGCCTCGGCGGCGAGGGCGGAATGACGGTTTGTGTCTGTGTTTTCGAAGAGTGCTGGTTTCCCTACGGCTCTCCTGGAGGAGAGTGATGGGGTCATCGGGGGTGTGGCCCTTGGCAACGCTACACGTCGCCTTATATAGGCAAAATCAGGTGCTCCGGGCTCTCTGGAGGGGTGTAGGTCGGAGACGCAGCTAACAATGGATTATCCACATGCACTTTTAGAATCTCTTGGAACGGGGTTGCACCTGCACGACTACAAAAGCGCTTAAGAAACTTTTTGCATTGTTACTTTTTCTATAGAGTCACGCAGACTAAGCGATGACATAACTTTTCAATCAATAAGACATAAATAAATTACAAAATTTTCAAGTGAAAATGATAAAAAGTAGCAAAAAGTGAGTTGCGGATGGCCAACGATGGCCGACCGCCGTGACGACAACAAATTGATTCTGGTAGCCGGTGTGGTGATCGGCGCCGGCATTCTTGCGCTGTTGTATAAAATGTTCTTCACTGGGAAAGAAGTAAAGTATAAGTCATATAACCAGCAAGTTGGTTCGCCTCCTGGCTGCACATGTAAGAAGGGAGGGCAGGATCGGGTGAGTTTCAAAACCTCAAAACTGAATTTTAGATTCTTATTCATTTACACTCGTGCTCCTGGTCCACCGCTGTTGAGGAATTGCTGGTCTGTTTAAAATTGTGGCGAAGCTAGGTCAGAAGGCGCCATAAGAAAACTTTGGGGCCCTTTTAATCTAGTGTAAGTATAGTAGGTATTGCAGGTTAAAGACATACCTAATAGCATCTTGACTAGCTAGAAAATTCCAATCGTTGGGTTAACTGATACGCCGGAAGCTCCGCCTCTGTCCGTTATACAGGATCGCCTTTTCGTCTTACGTCTTCATTCGGCGATTACTTTGTCCATGTAAGAGCGAGTTCACACGCAAGACAGTATTACGATTCCGTAGAAAGGGTGCTGTAAATGCGGTGTGAACGTACTATTACTCTTTGCCTTCAGAGGCGACGCGCGATGGATCCGATAATTTTTCTCGTAGAATTTTGTGGAACAAGCAATTCGTTTTTAAGGACAACTAACAGCTAGTACTTAGTGTATTAATCTCAACACTAAAGTTGTTGCTAGGCCTAAATTCTAACTATTCGCCGGCGTTGAGATGCATAGACCTTTTTATGCAGGTTTTGACATGAATAAGCGGCATTGTTTTTGACTGTGTTCTAATTTGTTCGATTTCCGCACGATCCCATTCTGTCCGGGTATCAAGCAAGCAGCGTAGCAGTCAAGTGCGCATCCATTGTGCCATCCTGTATTCCTGTCTCATCCAACATTTTTATGGTATGCATCCATAAAATTTATTAACCCAGACCCGAACAGTTATTTGCAGGTCTGGGTTAGTAAACTGTCCGAAAATACTGGACAAATTCCTAGGTAGTGTGAAGCAAAGACTAAAAGAACCCCAAAACAAATAGAAGACATTCTATTTGTATTTATCTTGGTGGTGAAGAGAGGGTCTGAAAAGACTACTGCTGCTTTCTGGATCTTTGGCGACACCAACTCACATTCCCCCAGAGCTCACTAGGGGCGGGGATTTTTTGATATGTTCATTTCATAACTAGTCCAAACAAAGTAACAAAGTCAAAAATCGTGCTCGCAAGAATTTTCCCCTATACCTAGCTGTTGCATTGACTGGGCTATAGGAATTTGCGAACATTTGGTTTATCGAAGTTCTGCGATATAATTACCTATCTAAAAATGTCGAGCCCGTTATGAGCATTCTCTCTTGGCAACTCTTAGTGATGTCCATAGCTCAGCTCGTCGGTCCATTCTAGCTTCGCAAAGCTTGTACGCAGTTTGTAGTGATATTTAGAATTACTTAAAACACTTTTCATGTACCAGTTGGAGTTTGAATATTAATCTGAAACCGAAAATATTTTTCACAGTGCCAAGTTCATGCAAGAGAAAAGAAAGATTGTAAATAGAAACTCATTCCTCTTTATGTGTCGGAACAAAGAAGAATTTGAAACGTCAAAGAGGTGTCATGCCCGCCGTCATGCAGCAACATCAGGCAAAATGAAGCTCTACAATAATATTATAGATTTATTTAATAGATTTACAGCTACACGATCATGCAAGTTACATGAAACAAACAATTAAAATAAAAAACAATATTATCGACAATATATAATGTGCGATTGGTGAGTGGTTTTACATACGCTTTACTTTCGTAGTGGATATATAATATATATCCACTACGAATATAGCGCACCTACGCAGCAGCAGCGTGTCGCGGGTTCGATTCTCACACGGAATTAACATCTTTCTGGCCTACTGATACTACTGATAGTTCCAGAACTGGCTGATTATTATTATTTGTGTATGTGAACCATCTGATTAAGTACCTAGTTACGTAGTTACGTACCGATAGTATGTATATTGAGTTTTTCAGTAGCGAAGAGAGAGAACGGCAAGAGCGAGAACGAAAGAGAGAGGAGGAAGCTCGTCTTAGAGCCATTTTAGCCGCTTTTGAACCTGATGAACCGCCGCCGAGGTTCAGCCCATTGCAGCTGGCATGTGGGACCTTAGGCTTTCTACTCGCTCTCATGGCACTGTTGTTCAAGACTGTGGACAATGACAGACTACATGATATTCTTGATATTGTCGGACTTGGACACCTTGTTCCTAAGAAAATAAAGCCCGGGTGTCTCGACCCTGCAAGAAAGGTAACTTTGTTCGCAATTATATCTTAGGTAAATGCGAAAGTAAAATTGTTTGCAACGCTTATTGATGAAGAAATTTTTATTCCACCAATGCTATGGAAATTCCTCCCTTATATATTTTATTTGTGGTTCTCTAAAATAAAAGATCTACAATCCCCTAAGTTGAAAATGCACTATGAAGTAAACTTTAGGTACCTTACTTACCTCTTTCTGTTATGTTAATAAAAATGTATTCTTTCCAGAAATGGCCGTCACCACCACCTAAACAAAAAAGATGTTGATGTTTTCAAATTCAACATGAAATAGTAATTTGTGATCTTCATAATTAATAAACATTTACCGTGCAAGACAGACGTGTTTATCATTTATTCTAATTATAGGTCTTTTTGGTTGTGGAAAAGGGCTGGAAGAATCTGGGTCGGTCTATTGCTTGGCCGGCTCCCCACAAGTTCGGCTTTTCGCCGTTCAAAAATGATCATAACTAGTTTCAGGGATGGCCTTATCAGGCATTTCATTACTGTATAATTGTATGAACTATCTGATCTAGGTAACTTTTAGGGTCACAAGAACTGGGGCCTAGACAACGCGGGCTTACAATTCTGTGGGGTATAGCCCGTCCGACACTGGGAAGAATCGCCTACAGTGGCACCAAGATTACTAAGTAATAAATAAATATTCTAATGGTGCCCCGAATTTTGACAAATAACCAATAGACAACTTTTTTTTTTTGAAAATTGGCCTTTAATAACGCTCATGACTCAAACACGAGATTTCATGAGACTTGAGCCTTAGAAA
>JAQSVV010000698.1:0-11725 GCA_036375495.1 Agrotis segetum | reverse complement strand
CGAGTTTTCTTATAAACCGAATTTTCGAAAATCGAATATCCGATATCCGAATATGCAATATCGAATATCGGCTATCCAATATCCGATATCCGATTACAGAATAGCGAAAATCGACTTTTCGGTTTCGGGTACCTACCTACCTACCTACCTACCGAGTTTATCTTAAAAACCGAATTTTCGAAAATCGAATATCCGATATCCGAATATGCAATATCGAATATCGGCTATCCAATATCCGATATCCGATTACAGAATAGCGAAAATCGACTTTTCGGTTTTCGGGTACCTACCTACCTACCTACCGAGTTTTCTTAAAAACCGAATTTTCGAAAATCGAATATCCGATATCCGAATATGCAATATCGAATATCGGCTATCCAATATCCGATATCCGATTACAGAATAGCGAAAATCGACTTTTCGGTTTTCGGGTACCTACCTACCGAGTTATCTTAAAAACCGAATTTTCGAAAATCGAATATCCGATATCCGAATATGCAATATCGAATATCGGCTATCCAATATCCGATATCCGATTACAGAATAGCGAAAATCGACTTTTCGGTTTTCTCGTACCTACCTACCTACCTACCGAGTTTTCTTAAAAACCGAATTTTCGAAAATCGAATATCCGATATCCGAATATGCAATATCGAATATCGGCTATCCAATATCCGATATCCGATTACAGAATAGCGAAAATCGACTTTTCGGTTTTCGGGTACCTACCTACCTACCTACCGAGTTTTCTTAAAAACCGAATTTTCGAAAATCGAATATCCGATATCCGAATATGCAATATCGAATATCGGCTATCCAATATCCGATATCCGATTACAGAATAGCGAAAATCGACTTTTCGGTTTTCGGGTACCTACCTACCTACCTACCGAGTTTTCTTAAAAACCGAATTTTCGAAAATCGAATATCCGATATCCGAATATGCAATATCGAATATCGGCTATCCAATATCCGATATCCGATTACAGAATAGCGAAAATCGACTTTTCGGTTTTCGGGTACCTACCTACCTACCTACCGAGTTTTCTTAAAAACCAAATTTTCGAAAATCGAATATCCGATATCCGAATATGCAATATCGAATATCGGCTATCCAATATCCGATATCCGATTACAGAATAGCGAAAATCGACTTTTCGGTTTTCGGGTACCTACCTACCTACCTACCGAGTTTTCTTATAAACCGAATTTTCGAAAATCGAATATCCGATATCCGAATATGCAATATCGAATATCGGCTATCCAATATCCGATATCCGATTACAGAATAGCGAAAATCGACTTTTCGGTTTTCGGGTACCTACCTACCTACCTACCTACCGAGTTATCTTAAAAACCGAATTTTCGAAAATCGAATATCCGATATCCGAATATGCAATATCGAATATCGGCTATCCAATATCCGATATCCGATTACAGAATAGCGAAAATCGACTTTTCGGTTTTCGGGTACCTACCTACCTACCTACCGAGTTTTCTTAAAAACCGAATTTTCGAAAATCGAATATCCGATATCCGAATATGCAATATCGAATATCGGCTATCCAATATCCGATATCCGATTACAGAATAGCGAAAATCGACTTTTCGGTTTTCGGGTACCTACCTACCTACCTACCGAGTTTTCTTAAAAACCAAATTTTTGAAAATCGAATATCCGATATCCGAATATGCAATATCGAATATCGGCTATCCAATATCCGATATCCGATTACAGAATAGCGAAAATCGACTTTTCGGTTTTCGGGTACCTACCTACCTACCTACCTACCGAGTTTTCTTAAAAACCGAATTTTCGAAAATCGAATATCCGATATCCGAATATGCAATATCGAATATCGGCTATCCAATATCCGATATCCGATTACAGAATAGCGAAAATCGACTTTTCGGTTTTCGGGTACCTACCTACCTACCTACCTACCGAGTTATCTTAAAAACCGAATTTTCGAAAATCGAATATCCGATATCCGAATATGCAATATCGAATATCGGCTATCCAATATCCGATATCCGATTACAGAATAGCGAAAATCGACTTTTCGGTTTTCGGGTACCTACCTACCTACCTACCTACCTACCGAGTTATCTTAAAAACCGAATTTTCGAAAATCGAATATCCGATATCCGAATATGCAATATCGAATATCGGCTATCCAATATCCGATATCCGATTACAGAATAGCGAAAATCGACTTTTCGGTTTTCGGGTACCTACCTACCTACCTACCGAGTTATCTTAAAAACCGAATTTTCGAAAATCGAATATCCGATATCCGAATATGCAATATCGAATATCGGGGTCATGGTATACGAATAAGTTTGAAAAATTCATCAAAATTTTTCTAAGTGTTTTTTCCTCAGTGCCCCGTTACGTACACTCCAACCACCTACCTACCTACCGAGTTATCTTAAAAACCGAATTTTCGAAAATCGAATATCCGATATCCGAATATGCAATATCGAATATCGGCTATCCAATATCCGATATCCGATTACAGAATAGCGAAAATCGACTTTTCGGTTTTCGGGTTAAATTCAATTGACAGCTCATGTTTTTTAAACAAATAATCAATTTGCCGGTGTAATACATATTAATTAAATCCATAATCCACAAATAATATTCACTCTCTAAAATAAAAATATTCGTTTTACGGCACGAATGTAGCAAAACAACTAAACTCAATGTCAATCTGACAGCATGATTAAATTTTGCGAGGTGAAAAGGTCGCAAAAATTTATTCCATTCAGTAAAAACTTATACCAGCGGACGACCATAAACGGGGCAGATTAAATTTTAGTTAGCTTCATTTTTCACCTCGCGGTGTACTTAAACGGGGTGTTTGACGTTTAGTCAGTATAAATTTAAACTGGATAAAGGATTTAAACGCAGCTCAGACTCATAATTATTCTAGGATGGGAAAGAGAAAACCTACCTTGTGATGGTGAACGGGCAGCGCAAACCTGTAGACGATAACTCGTAGTCTTCCGTATAATGACGATCACGCGATCGACGCCGCCTGTTTTTCTAATTTTTCGGTACAAGACAATCACACTTTTTCTTCTATGCATTATTTTAATTTAAACAATAACACTGCACTATCACATTTTAAAATCTGGGGGCACGGTGGTGCAGGCGGGGGGCCAAGACGAGCCTAACTTTTTTTCGAACGAGCGCGTGTAGAACGGCGGAGCACTAAAACGCGAATGACACGAATTGCGAGCGCAGTATCCAAGTAGACTAAACTACCCAGAGCAAAAAAAAAAAAAAACTAATCATTTATACTCTAAAAATAGTGTGGAATGGTATGTACTAGTAGGCGATAGGTACTACATGTGTTACGCTAATCCTGAGGACGAAGCCGCAATATAATAAAAATTATAATAGTGTGTCCGATTATATAGACCCAGCGCCATCTCTCGCCATTAATCGATAGTTGATCGATTAATGGCGAGAGATGGCGCTGGGTCTTCGTTTTAGGGCCAGTTCAGAGTTTCAGACCGAGACGCGATACGTAGTATCCCTTAGTAGTCTGTGGAGACGCGAAGCGACGTGACTATGCGAGAATGAGGTTTCGCGCTGCACCTCGCTGCGCCGCGATGAGCCGCGCTGTGCCCGATATTTTTATGTGGCAATTTTGTTGGACCAATTTGGCTTAAGGTGATTGCTTCGATGTCGCCCGCGAAATTCAAATTTTTTTACGTTTTTTGCAATTTGCAGGCCAGTGACATGTTGTAACTTTATAAATATTTGTGTTGCGCAAATAACAAGTATAATTTTAAATATAAAAATTGTCAAAAAATTCGCACCATCAGCTCTCACATAGAAAAGGTGCATCGTAGTTAGATTTCGGAGATTTTAACATGATGCACCTTTTCTATGTGAGAGCTGATGGAGCGAGTTTTTTGATATTTTTTATATTTAAAATTATACTTGTTATTTGCGCAACACAAATATTTATAAAGTTACAACATGTCACTGGCCTGCAAATTGCAAAAAACGTAAAAAAATTTGAATTTCGCGGGCTGGTTGGAGCATCCCCCTTAATATACATGAATATGATCGGAACAATATTCACTACAACAGTTTAATAAAAATAAAAAAAAAACATACATAATTATAAAATAATAAAAATAATTTTAATTTCTGATGTAACAATTTTGGTGGACCAGTTTGGGTTTACGTCTAGAATCCAAATAATTATTAAGAAAACATAAAAAATTGGTATTTCAAAGAAAAAGTTTTAATTAATTTATCATAAAGAAAAATACAGAACCTCCAACATAATAAAAAAAATATATATATTAGTCAAGTAAAGTTTTTCATCGGACAAAGTACGCGAGGATCGCCCGGAGGACACGGTGGAGCATACGGTGCAGGACTGCCCCGCTTGGGCAGAGCACCGCCGCCGCCGTGTCCTCACGAACGCCGCGCCGATACGCGGAGACCTCTCGCGCCCAGCATTGGTCGAGGCTATGCTACAGGGAGAGACGGAGTGGGTGGGTGAGTTTTTTTTGTTTTGATCTATCTCCGAAACTACTGGAAAGTTGTCGATCCAATTTTCCTAAAATACTTCTAATAATATGCCTGTTTACATAGAGGCTATGTATATTATTATTACGCTATTTTCCCTGGGAGATAAGCAATTTTGAATGTTGTTGTCTTTTAATGTATATTTTGAGTTGGAAGCTAATACTTATTCTATTTTTAAATAATCCATTAATAGAGTAAGTATGTGAAATTACGCTATTCCCCCTGGGGGATTAACAACGTTATAATATGTAGATTTTCAGTCGTTGTTGGCATTTGTATAAGAACCGCTATTTGTATATTACTATTAACGGACTAGCCAGTCTGGTTAGTAGCCTGGGAGGGTATTACAACCTGTTTTCGGGCATTTGAATTTACGGCCCTATGCAGGCTTGTTCTATTTCGTGTTATCTGGATTACCTACTTGTCTCTGGATGATTACGGCGGGCTAGCGAATTCGTTCAAAAATCGAATCGACAAGTTACCGATGATGAACGGTTTTATAAATTGTGTGTGAAAAAATTCTTTTTCATTGTAAATTTAAGAGATATTTGAGTTAAATTGTATTTGAATAACAATTTAAATATTTACAGTCAAATTGAGCAACATTTACTGCAATTTTTTGCAAAAACTTAATACCAAAATAATATTCAATCCTGACAAAGGGGTTTGTTTCTGAACGACGTATTGCTATTTTTTAGTTGTGGTGTAAAAATGTACGCCCTAATATAAGGGTGTAGATCGTCTTTGATCACCATAATATATTAGTTCCTCTTTTCTCCATAACGCATGTGTGTCGCTTCAGTATTTAGTTTGGTTCTTTATCAGAAAAAATCGCTAATGACCAATTTTATTTTTATGATAGATCTTGCGTTCCCTGGTTCGTCTTCCTTTTAAAGAGTTGCTTTTAATAAAAGCATGTACTTAACAAAAACATTTAAATATCCCGGGTAAAATGTAATGAGTATTTTAATCTGTGGAACTCTTATGTCAAAATGAATGTCATGTAGTCTATGATATAAGTCTATGGTTACTGAACTGTCAACAATAAAAAGTCACACCACGTTTTACAAGAAGTCTGTTATTTATTTTAAAATATCACGAAAATCCAGCACGATATTTAAGAGGTTATGGGCCCAGACATAGCCCTCGGCCTAATTATCGTGCTGGATTAGTTTTTTATCAAGAAAGCTGCGGTCAAGCGGCAATAAATACGTCGGCCAGCTCGGGGCTCCGTGGCGGTCGGCGGTTTGGTCGGTGAAGGCCAATATATCAATAACGCACGTGAGACGTGTGATTGCGGTAAAGCAACAATAATACGGCGATGGATTCCGTCGGAAATATGGCTACTGGACAAAGCCATCAGCAGCTTCAAGGTGTTGAAAACTGGACAGCGTGGTGTTTCAAAATACGAGTCCTCCTAAGAGCTATGGACCTCTTAGACGTCGTTGAAGGCACATTCCAGGCCAACGAAGATCAGACCAAATGGATGCAGAAAGATGCGAAAGCTCAAGGTATGTTGGTAACAAGCATATCTGAAAAGGTTATACCACAAATAGTAAGCTGCAAAACGTCAAAACAAATTTGGGATAAGCTACATACAATATTTGAACAGCGCGGCGAGCTGTCTGTGCATATACTTCAGCAGAAGTTCTTTTCAATGAAATTTGAAGAAAAGGAAACCGTATCAGAGTTTCTAGGAAGGTTCGAGTCTCTCCTGAGTAAATTGAAGAATCTGAACGCTGAAGTGAGTCAAACCATGGCCATCACAAAGATAACTTCATCTCTCCCATCACAATTCCAGCACTTTGTGTCAGCGTGGGAATCGGTGCCAGCAGAAAAAAGGACCATGGACGAGCTAGCGTCGAGATTACTGATAGAAGAGCAACGTGCATCAACCAAAAACAAAGAAGATGAGTCGTCTGCGTTCATACACAAGTCTACAAGAAAATGCTATCGGTGTGGCAAAGTAGGACATCTGAAAAAGGACTGCAAATCAAAAAGTAAAGGTACAATAATTAATGATACTAAGTGTAATATTTGTAAGAAAAATAATCATAAAAGTTCAGATTGTTGGTTTAAAAATAAAAATGAGAAAAGTCAAAATGTAAACAAAGGAAATCAAAGCAATGCATTCTCTGTGTTCGAGCTATCATCATTGTTTTACAGTCAATTAGAAAGGGATAATTGTTGGGTAATGGATAGTGGAGCTTCAGAGCACATGTGTCATGATTTTAATATGTTTTTAGACTACAAAAAACTAGAATGTCCTAGGTCCATAGTAATTGGAGACGGCAAAATCATACAAGCCATTGGTATTGGAGTTATTTCTTTAGAAGCATTTACAGGTAAACAATGGATAAATACAACATTAAATAACGTTCTACATGTTCCTAGCATCAAGATGAATCTATTTTCAGCAAGTTCAACTACAGATAGAGGTTATGTTTTGACAATTACTAGTAAAATGTGTTATTTCAGGAAAAATAACAACAACAGTGTTTGTGCACTAGCATATAGGAAAAATAACTTATTTATAATGAAGTTTAGGTCTCATAAAGTTCAAAATGCTTGTGTTGGTAAATCAAGTGACAGCTTATCTGAATGGCATGCTAGAATGTGCCACCAGGATATTGAACAGGTAAAAAACATGTTAAATAAATGTGATATAGATTTCAGTGCTGGTAAACAAGAGGAAATAACATGTGAGGCATGTGTTTTGGGTAAGTTACATAAGAAACCGTTTCCTATAAGTTTAAATAGGGCATATAAGCCCGGTCAATGTTTACATATGGACTTATGTGGACCTATGGATACTGTCTCATTAGGTGGATCCAGGTATTCTACTCATAAAGGATGACTTTTCAAAGTATAGAACGGTTTATTTTCTGAAAAATAAGTTTGAAACAGTTGATAAAATTAAAACTTTTTTAAATTTTGTTACTAAAAACTTAGAATATAAAATTGAAGTAATAAGATCTGATTGTGGTTCTGAATTTATGAACAAAGAGGTGAAGTCTCTCCTAGATAATTTAGGTATTGTACATCAAAATAGTGCTCCGTACACACCCCAGCAAAATGGTTGCATAGAACGTGAAATGCGTACAATAACTGAAGCAGCCAGAACAATATTATTATCAAGTAATTTAGATAAGTCTCTTTGGGCTGAAGCTGTCAATACAGCTGTATACGTTATAAACAGAACTGGTAAAAGTAGGATTAAAAATGTAACTCCATATGAGCTCTGGTATAAAAAGGGACTATATGATATAAATAATTTAAATGTGTTTGGTTCAAAAGTAGGTGTACACATTCCAGATCATTATCGCAAGAAATGGGATAGCAAAGCTGAAATAGGATACTTTGTAGGTTATAGTGAAACAACAAAAGGTTTTAGAATTTATTTTCCCCATAAAAATGATGTTTTGATTAAAAGAGAGGTAACATTTCTGAAAGGCAATTCTAGTAGTCAAAAGTTAGGCAATACTTTTCAAGATCATACTATTATAACCCCACTATTATTAAAAGAAGAAATAAATAATAAAGAGGATGAAATAAGAGAAGAATATCACAGTTTTAATGAGGAAGGTGAAGAAGATTTAACACAGTTATCAGATCTTGATGAAAATACAGAAGTACAAGCAGAGGAAATTCTAAATTCAGAAGAAACATCCCAGTCAGAAGAAGAAGAGGCAGAAGAAACACCTCAAGTACTAACACATTCACGGAGAGGCAGAGCAATAAAAAAACCATCAAGGCTAGATGACTACGATACAAACCTTCTGTCCATCGGTACAGAGCCAGCTACTCTAGAGGAAGCGCTTGACTCTGAAGAAAAAGAAGAGTGGAAGATTGCTATGAAGACTGAGCTAGATACTCTGATAGAAAATAACACATGGACAGAAGTAAATAGCGTACCAGAGGGGAATAAAGTAATTTCTAGTAAATGGGTTTTTAAAGTTAAACAAGTAGGTACTAATAAAGTATATAAAGCTAGGTTGGTAGCAAGAGGCTTTGAACAGTCTGATTGTGATTTAGAAGTATATTCTCCTGTAGCTAAATTGCCTACTTTTAGAGTTTTTATAGCAGTTGCAAATAAACTTCAACTTCCAGTTCATCAGATGGATGTTGTAGGCGCCTTTCTACATGGTGACATTGATGAGACTGTATACATCAAGTTACCAAGCGGTGAAACATGCAAGTTAAATAAATCATTGTATGGTTTGAAAAAGTCTCCTAAATATTGGAATAATAAGTTTGATGACTTCATGAGTAAAGAAAATTTCAATAAATCTAAAAATGATCATTGCTTATATTTCAGAAAGGTAAATGAATGTATGCTATACGTTTTATTATTTGTTGATGATATTCTTATGTTTTGCACTGAAAACAAGGTTTTGGAAGATTTTAAAAGCGAGCTCAGCAGTAACTTTAATATGAAGGACTTAGGTTTAGCTAAATGTTATTTGGGTATCGATATTGATCAAAAGAAAGGTACAACGGTAATTAGTCAGAAAACATATCTTACTAAAGTTTTAGAGCATTATAATATGTCAGATTGCAAACCAGTTTCTACTCCAATAGACCAAAACTTTAAGTTTGAAATACTAAAAAGGGAAAAATCTGAAAGTCCAGAAATAGAGAAAAAGTGTAGACAACTCGTAGGCAGCTTAATGTATGCAGTTTGTGGTACAAGACCAGATCTATGTGTATCAGTTTGTTTCCTCAGTAGGTACCAACACTGTGCTAGTATTATGTTGTACAAGGCATTGAAACGTATTCTAAGATATATAAAAGGTACATTAAATTACTCTTTGGTATATAATAGCACATCCACAGAATTGCAAGGCTTTGTTGATGCAGATTGGGCCGGTGACACACAAGATAGAAAATCTACCACTGGTTATTTGTTTAAATTATTTGATTGTACTGTAGTATGGTGTTGTAAAAAACAACTTAGTGTGTCATTATCCTCCACTGAGTCCGAATATATTGCATTAAGTATGGCTATTTCAGAAGCATGTTGGCTGAAAAACTTGTTATGTGATTTTGATATTGTCTGTAATGAAGTGATCTTGTATGAAGACAATCAGTCAGCAATAAAACTTGTTTATAAAAATGAAAATAATAAAAGATTAAAGCACTTGGATATAAGGTATCACTTCATTATGGACAAAATAAAGGATAAGTGTATTTCAGTAAAGTATATTAAAACACAAGATAATTTAGCTGATTTATTAACTAAGCCATTGGGAAAAACTGTTTTTGAGAAGTTTGTTAAGTTAATTTTTTAAGAATATAGGCTATGTACATAATCTATGTAATGTTGGTGATGCATTTTTATAGTTTCATTCCGTTAAAAATGAGGGAACAAGTTAAGTATTTGAATGTGCCAATATAAAATGCATTACTAACAATTTAGTTAGGATTAAATAGCTTAATATTTATGTTTTAAACAGGGAAAACAGGAAAATATTATGTTGAGGGGTGGTGTAAAAATGTACGCCCTAATATAAGGGTGTAGATCGTCTTTGATCACCATAATATATTAGTTCCTCTTTTCTCCATAACGCATGTGTGTCGCTTCAGTATTTAGTTTGGTTCTTTATCAGAAAAAATCGCTAATGACCAATTTTATTTTTATGATAGATCTTGCGTTCCCTGGTTCGTCTTCCTTTTAAAGAGTTGCTTTTAATAAAAGCATGTACTTAACAAAAACATTTAAATATCCCGGGTAAAATGTAATGAGTATTTTAATCTGTGGAACTCTTATGTCAAAATGAATGTCATGTAGTCTATGATATAAGTCTATGGTTACTGAACTGTCAACAATAAAAAGTCACACCACGTTTTACAAGAAGTCTGTTATTTATTTTAAAATATCACGAAAATCCAGCACGATATTTAAGATGTGGCGGTTTTGATTACCAAAACAAACAAGAATAATCGTATTTCATTTTTTTGCAATGCCACTGTCTATGTCTATGTAGTGCTTTTAACTGCCAGCAGTAATAAATTAAGGAGCACACCGTTTACCTACCGCAGAGAAAGTAAGGAAACAAAGTGGACTAAATCATGCGCAGAAAAATGGAGCTGTTCCAACAATGTTCTAATTTTTTAAGTGGGAGGCTCCAAAATCAAAGAGGCACTATGAAGCTAGAAATGTTTCAACAAGTGAAGGAATGATAAAGGGCCGATTACACTATACGATTCATCATTCATAATTTCCGATCAATGATATTATAAGTAAAAAGGTGTAGATACGTCATACGCGCTCAATAACGTATATGCTCAAATGAGGCTGATACACACATCTTGGTCTCAGTGCGACGTTGCCAGCGGCACTTCACGTACCACAGACTGAATTAAAAGTAAAAGTGACCTAAAACTACCGAAAATGCTGTCGTGTGTGATGAGATATTGTACAAATTAAACATGCAAGACTTCTAAAAGTCAAAGAATCACATAAAATTCGTAAATACACTATTTATCTTTAATATTTTCACAAATAAAACATTACGTTTCTATAAATATGGCGTCGTAAAAGAAAGAGTGCGAGCACGGGTGCGAGCGAGAGGAGACGCTGACGTGCGGGGGGATTGATGACGCGTGGCGCTGTTTGTTTATCTAGCTGTCACTTTTTTTCTTATTGCGTTGTATCAAGCTATCCTTTTTACTTGTAGTGAAATGTAATGTGTGAATAAAAAAGTGTGTATCTGTGTTGCCGCTCGGCGCGGCACAGTTTTTTCCGTCGCTTAGTACGTGTATAACGCATCTATGACTTTATAATATCATTGTTTCCGATGGATTGGGTGGTGTGATCGCTGTCTGTTAGGTCTCTAATTTCCGATGGATTGGGTGGTGTGATCGCTGTTAAAGGCCCTACTCACGGTTCAACACAACCCACAATCTGCTGACACAATTTGTTGAAGTCGCGATTGAGCGTTCTCTACTCACGATTCATCCAACCCACAATCTGCTGACACAATTTCATTCCGCGATTGCTTGTCACAACGTGTGCACGTCACGTTCGTATTAGACATGGGTCCGCCGAAACTAACAAAATTTCAAAAAGCAGGTGTTGCACTTACTGTAGCATCATTGTGTATCCAGAGAGCGACGTAAAAAACGATACTGGTTAAAAAAGTGGCTGTTATTATGAAAGAAAATCTC
>JAQSVV010000697.1:0-87384 GCA_036375495.1 Agrotis segetum | reverse complement strand
TTTTAGTTAGCTTAATTTTTCACCTCTCGGTGTACTTAAACGGGCTGTTTGACATTTAGTCAGTATAAATTTAAACTGGATAAAGGATTTAAACGCAGCCCTGACAACTCTGACAGTCTGACACATAATGGGGATGGCAAATCAAAGCTAATCGTAGAATGGCGCTGAGATAGTTGGTCCCCACGTCAGATTACTGTGTACCTTGTACAAAAAACAAACAAGATTTATTTTTATAAAATTGAGTATAAATACAAAACAAATATGGAAAATTATTCGTCAATGCAAGTACATATACTAAAAGAAGAATTAAGACGCCGCGGTGCATCTACAAGAGGAAAAAAAGGGATTTAATTGAGTGGTAATACATTTGATTTTACCGTAATAAATCCACAATTACTTGTAGTTGAGGTTTCAACTTTTGAGTTTAGGTATGTTTTACCTGCCCTCTCCTATAACAAGAATATAAAATGCTGCTTCTGACTTTCTATTTTGATAAAATGTCAAAATGTTTTAAGTCAGTAATTTTAACCTTTTTTTCTATTTAGATTCGAGAAATATCACAATATATTTAATTTCTTAACACCACATCTATCACAAAACTCGTTTCAGGTGATAATTCTTTCGCCAGACGAACCATTTCATGATTTATAGGGCGATGCAATACTGGTACTTAACCTCCAATAGAAAAGTACCCAATATTTCTTGATAGTGTGAATTGTCGGAAAATTGTATGTTCCATCATTTTTACAGCTATTACACAACATCTAGTCATTTTACATCAATAAATCGTTTTTTTTTTTCAGAAAATTCCTTTGATTTGACAGTTCTTTGGGACCAAACTGTCACTTGTCACTTTGACACTTGCCTTCCCCATTATGATATTTACCTTATTTACATGCTCGTGTGAATTCGAATTATGTTCATTTGCAGAGTTATAAGAAATAATTTCTAAAGAAAACACTTTAGTGAAATAATTAAAGTGTCGCAGTGTTGTGACGGAGTGGGTACTGGTACTGTGTAATGCTGTAATGGTCGTAAAAAATGCTGATTCTTTTTCAATTACCCACTATTTATATCTGTCTTTTATTTATATTATAGAAACCCCTAAGACGACCCACTGACCCAGGTTGTATTGTGTGACATACTGGTGCTGCGCTGTGGCATAGATGGTGATGGCCACTGTAAGCGTGTGTCAACAGTTCCCCGGCGAGCTATCCCATGAGGTAAGACCTGCACCCGTTCCTAACTTATCTTGCTTGCGACCATCAAAAGAACTTATGCATGATCCTTGTTCAGTGGCGGATTAAGAGTTTTCGAGGCCCTAAGCACAGTGCCTGTGTAGGCCCTCTATTGCTTAAATTGGGAAGGTAGAAAGTATAAAATGAAAGTTTTATCAAAATAGAAACTGTAGTAAGTATAATTTAAAACTTAAAACATTTTTTTCTCTTCTCTTATCTTAGAGAAGACAAATTTAAATTTTTGTAGAGCAAGGCAAGGTTAACTAACATTAGAAGCATTTGCTATTGAAAAATGAGCTATCAAAAACGAAGCCATAAAAAGCGAAATCAACCTTATATGAAGCGAGTGCGAAAATGTTTAGCTTTTGCATTAAGAGCGGCAATTTTTCATAGAAGAGCGAACGCAGTGAGCGCTAAAAGTTTAATGTTTAAACTGGGCAGTTCTGGAAATATTACATACGGGTCGAATTGATAACCTCCTTTTTTTGAAGTCAGTAAAAATTTATTATTAGACAAAAAATATACACAATTTATCAGACGGAAGTCTAAAAAATTGTTAAAAAAAAAGAAGAAAATTATCACTAGGCCAGAAAACATCGACAGAAAGAAAAAAGTAAAATACTAATAATAGTTATATTATTATACATAACAATTGTCATTTTACATCCATCTTCTCACAAAAATGAAACGCCAGCAGAGGATGGAGGCCCCTGGAGAACAGGGGCCCCAAGCACGTGCTTGTAGTGCTTATACGTTAATCCGCCACTGAACACAGCATTATAATGTGATTGATCATGACATTCAATGTACCTACTTACAATATTTACTGCCAACATTATATTTGGTCTACAGACTATTGCAAGAAACATGAGTGCACCTACCATCTGACGATACAATATTTTGTTTTCAGGAAATTCAGGTCTACACAATTTTATATTTGGGTCAGCAGGCACTGAAACAGGATGACAATCTTCCAATTGAAATTTATTCAACAATGACTCAATATATTTTCTTTGATGTACAAAGATTGAATTTTCACTCATTTCTTTTTGCATACCAACAAAACATTTTATATTTTCAGTAACTACAATTTAAAACTTTTTCTGTAACTCTGATAGAAATCTATTCATTAATGTGTTACTTTTACAAAACAAAAGTCCATCATCTACATACAAAAGTAAATACATTACATTACTGTATTTATTTGATACAAATGCACATTTATCTACTTCACAAGCTGAAAAACCAAAATCTTTGAATACTTCAGTTACAGTTTGATTCCAGCACCTTGGTGCTTGCTTAAGACCATATAGTGACTTCTTTAATTTACAAACTTTATCACCTGCATTTAAACCTGGAGGAGGGGACATGTTTTCCTCAGAAATTGTACCATAAAAAAATGCGGTTTTAACATCAAATTGTTTAACATTAAGTTTCAAATGGGTGACTAACTAGTGACAACATGACTCTAATGGTATCATACCTTACTGTAGGTGAAAATGTTTCAGAATAATCTGTCTTTTATTTGTGAAAACCCTTTAGCACAAAGTCTAGATTTAAATCGAATAGAACCATCAGAATTTTCTTTGATGAGTACTCCCTGTTGTCATATAAAAACTGAAGATCTGGAACACCTGATGTGGAACTCCAAGAGCCCAGCTACACACCATTACATATATAGGAATCACATTTTAGCAAGAGTTGTTTAGTCTGATGGGCATTTCCTGTTGACTTACTTTTGTAAGAAAACTGGAATGTCTGGAATCGTCATGCGTGTCCCGTTGTTTTCCGAGGCTCTAAGAATTCGACATCA
Organism: Agrotis segetum; assembly: GCA_036375495.1. Classification (NCBI taxonomy): domain Eukaryota; kingdom Metazoa; phylum Arthropoda; class Insecta; order Lepidoptera; family Noctuidae; genus Agrotis; species Agrotis segetum. The sequence continues at coordinate 84,333 of JAQSVV010000697.1, read as the reverse complement.
GACGTTTCAGATCTTCGATTTTGACGACCCCATTGCCGCTGGCATAAGCAACAGGATCCGCGTACGAAGTCGCTGGCAGAAGCTAGTATTCAAATAGATTTTAAAATTTGTCTGTCTTGTAATTTTATTGTTCATGTAATTTTGTTGTAAATAATGAAGTGCACAGTTGCCCTAAAATAGTTGACGAGTAAGTAAAAAAATGTACGATGATGACACCTCACTCACAAGTTGTGGTTGCAGGAAGGGGAGGCGACAGACGATGCGAGCGCCGAGGCGATGGCGCTGCACGAACGCCTCGTCGCCTACGTGCACGCGCTCGCCGGCGGAAACGTGAGTAGCACCCCACGCCCTCGCCGCGGCTGCCCGTCTGGCGCCCGCACTCACCGCCCGCGCACCGTCCGCAGGAGCCGCGCTCCGGCGTGTGGGTCGAGCACTCGTACGCGCGCGCGCGCGGCGCCGCACACACGCCCGCCGCGCACGTGCGCGTGCTGCTGGCGCCGCGCCTGCCCGCCGAGCGCTGCGACGTGGACGTGGAGCGCGCGGACCCGGCGCCGCCCGAGCTGCCCGCCGAGCCGGAGGCCGAGCCGGACGACTCCGACACCGAGCACGACGACGACTGGGAGGCGCGAGTGACCGCGCTCGCGCCCAGCGCCGCGCACGCGCGCCTCGCCTCGCACGCACTGGACGCGCTGCGCCGCATGCGGCTGGAGCGGCTGGCGGGCGGGCGCGCGGAGCTGGCGGCGCGCGGCGCGGCGCGGCGGCTGCGGCTGGCGCTGGCCGCCGCCGCCGCGCACCCGGCCGCGCACGCGCAGCGCCCCGGGCCCTGGCTGCACGCCACGCTGCACGCCTACCTGCCGCGCGCCGAGCGGCGCCTGTACGACGCGCTGGCTGCCGAGCTGCGCCGCGCCGCGCCGGGCCCCGCCGAGCGCGCGCTGGGCGGGCGCGCGCCCCGCCGCGAGCCGCTGGCGCGCGTGGGCCCGGCGCTGGGCGACGCGGGCCCGTGGCTGGTGTGGCTGGGCTGCGGCCGGCCGCGGCTGGACGCGCGCTGGGTGCGGCGCCTGGGCGCGCTGGTGCACACGCGCTCGCTGCCGGTGGTCGCACCGCGCCGCCTGGCTCCCGACGCGTGGTGCGCGGCGGTGGCGGGCGGCATGCGCGCGGCGCTCGCGGACACGCTGTCGGATGCCGGGTGAGGTTAAAGGAAACTCGGAATCGGGTTTACAAATTATCCTTTAAGGCCGGGCACGGCGAGGCATATACGGCGTACGCTCGCGTCGCAAAGTGCAAAAAACTAAAAATAGCTTATTGGAATCGGCTGATCGGAATGGGCACTGTTATTTTTTTTATATGTTGTGATTGATTGAAAATCCGTTTCGAGGAAAAGCGTTACTGATCACTATAGACTAATTCAATTTATTTATTTATTACATACAGGACTGGCAGCTAGCAAAAACATAACAAAAAAGGGTAATTATAGACATCAGACAGCCATTTACGAGTCCTCGCGAATAGAAATATAGTAAAAAATAAAGTTGTCAAGCTAAAGTAGCCAAAACCACACGTTTCCTGGTGTAGGTAATTACACTTAGATGGATTGAGGACTAGTTTATTAACCCGACATTACTCTTCAAGCAGACATAAATCAGCCTGTAGTGCAAGCATATCATAATGCGATGCAATAGTGGCAAAGATTTTCATGTCCTCGGCAAAGAAAAAGATCTTACGAAAAGTTGGCACGACATTTTTTTACCACGCCCCGCACCTCGCGCCTGCACCCCGCGCCCCGTACCCCTCACTCAACCCCCGTTCCTCGTGACTCTTGTCGTTTTGCGGCGTGCACATGTTTCGCTGTCTCTCTCTCTCTCTCTAATAGAAAGCAAGCCAGATATTTTCTTTTCGTCTTTCTTTTTCGCATTGAACAGTGTGGTGTTGCGACAATTATTTTTGTTAACTTCGTTCCATCCGGGTGTCCCTTGACACCTCTCAAGTTTTTTTCTTACGTTTCGACGTCACGCGGTAGATTATGAAACGTGAGGCTCTTATCTCTGTTGTCGTTTAGGCAACCAAAAGCTATGCAGTATTTGATTGTCTTCATATTTTATTATGTTCACTTTTTTGTACGAATAATTACGAGGCGGAGCGCGTTGCGGTAGGGGCGGGCGTCGGGCGGCGCGCGAGAGCCGTCTGTAGCGACCCGTGAACGGTGTGCGCGTGTGTGCGGGCCGTTTCATACACCGCGGAGTGAGCCAGGCCTGGGCAGGTTTCCCAAGTTTGTGAATCATCACTATTTCTGAGATCTTCCATTGTTCGGGAAAGTACTGTAATTTCAACATGGAGTTCAACAAGAATGTTAGCATAATTATGCCCTAGCGTGGCAGTTCTCTCAGTACTTCCTTCGTGATCTCATACCCTGGCGCTTTTTTACTGTCAAGGCATCTTATAGTTTTTTGGACCTCTTGGGGTGTAACTGGTTTTGGTGGCAGACAAAGCTGAAAGTCTTCATTTAAGATGAAATCGACGTGATTTTCTACATCACTGTCGTCAGTTTCATCATTTGGTTGAAAAACCTGTGACAAATGTTTTGCAAAGATATTGCCTATATATTGCCTTTTCCTGTCCTGTTTTTGTCCACTTGTCATCATCTTTTATAGGAGGTTTTTGTTTCTGTGGCCTGTCATACGATTTGGTGAATTTCCATAGCGAGTAGTTGCTTTCTTTGGTTGCGGTTAGGGACTCTAGTTTAAGCTGGAGGGTGTCATCGTTAGTCTTTTGAATTAATATTGTGAGTTCTACTATTGTATACCTATCATTAAGATATTCAAATGAGTTTCTCAAAATGCTCTGCAGAAAATAAAATCGAATTTTTGAAAATTTAGGACAATCCCCATTGTCAAAACAACTTTTAGGGAGCGGCCGGTGATACTGGGCGGCATCGGCGCGGGCGCGGCGCTGGCGACGGCCCTGGCGGCGGGCGGGGCGGCGGGCGGGGCGGGGGCGGGGGCCCCGCGCGGCCTGCTGCTGCTGGCGCCGCCGCTGCTGACGGCGGCGGGCGCGCGCGACTGTCCCGAGGACGCGCTGCGGGCGCTGCGCCTGCCGCTGCTGCTGGTGCTGGGCTCGGGCGCGGCGCAGTGCTGGCGCGGCGCGGCGCACGGCGCGGGCGCGGCGCGGCGCGTGCTGGAGCTGCGCGGCGCGGACGACTGGCTGCGGCTGGCGGCCGCGCCGCGCCGCCGCCGCCGCCTGCCGCAGCACGCGCTGGACGCCGCCGTGGCGGTGAGTGACGCGCAAGTGCCGGACCCTACTTTCCCAAAAATACTACAATGAACCGAGTTTATTACGCCGCATTTTTGACCAAACTGCGTCAAGTGATTGTTGAGGAAAGGAGTCCTGCTTTTGCAAGACGATGCGCCCGTCCACCCTGCGGAAGTTGCAAGGCGTTTCCTCGCTGTGACTGGATATGAAGTAATCGACCACCCAGCTTACAGTCCAGACCTGGCCCCTAGCGAATATTTTTTCTTTTCAAATTTGTAAAATGACCACCGAAGGCGAAGATTTTCTAATGATGAAGAAAGAAAACCGGCCAAGTGCGTGTCGGGCCACGCACAGTGTAGGGTTCCGTAGTTGCACATCAAAATACTTATGCGAACTAACTAAACTGATTCGCTGAATTTAATTTTAAAAAGAAGAATTTTCAAAATCGGTCCAGGAGTCTTTGAGAAATTGGGGATAATACATTAAAAAAAAGATTACGACGAATTTAGAACCTCCTCCTTTTTTGAAGTTAGTTAAAAATAGTTGACGATAAAAACCTACCTATCCCCAAAAAACATACCTATAAAAGCTGTAAAAATAAAGTTGACAAACTTAATTTGCAATTGAAGAGCATGTTCTCCGATACATTTTGTTTAAGAAAATATGATAATATCCAAGTACATTTTATAAGTTGGTCGACTATTACTCATAAAGTTGTAAAGCCTACTTGATAATTTTCTTTTAAATTTCGTTATTTATGCTACTATTGTGAATTTTTGCACACCCCCAAACATAACCGTTTAGCTGGTAGAGGGGGGGGGGGACACTCGAGTCGAGCAAAATTTAGCACTTTAAAGCTTAAAATTTCACAAACGAATTTTTTCATCAAAAAATTGTTAATGGAAACTAGTGTCCGACCGAAACTGATTTTTCAGCCGAAACCGAAACCGAAACCGAACTTTCGGCCTAGGTCTCAGTTTCGGCCGAAACCGAAACCGAAACTTAATTAAACATTAAAATTTTCGATATTTTTTTAAAATTATATGTTTTTTTTTACATTTGTTAACACTTAAGAAAAAGTGTATAATTATACAGAAATTACAGGATGACTGAAGACTAAAGATGTCGAAAACGAAAACTGCATCATTGGATTTTAGAAAAATCAATAGTGCTGGTCAGGAATCAAAACTGCAGATTTTGGAAAAAAAAACACCCATTATTACACCATTCGATAGTGTTGCTAAGGATCAAATTCTGGAAATTCATGTTATATGGCAAACTTATGGAACAAATAGGTTTCCAAGAAATTGCTATTTTTCTGTTATTTGACTTCTACTGAGCCATAATCTGTATTTTCTGCCTTGACGATTGATAAGTTTAAATATATTTTATTATTACATGAATATACAAGACTCACACCTGGCAGTAAACTCGAAAACATAACCTCAACTCACAATTAAATGAACGGTGGCGAACAGCGCCGGACCCCGCCGTCAAGCAAGCACGTGTTGGCTACGAATGCTACCGAACGACGCACGAAAATGCACGGACACTTGAGTTACGTCAGGTTTCGGTTTCGGCAAAGTTTCGGCTATATTTTGGCCGAAACCGAAACTAGAGCCGAAACTAGATTTTTTGGCCGAAACCGGCCGAAACCGAAATTTCGGTCGGTCACTAATGGAAACTCACATTATTTTTAAAGACCTCTTTAATGATACCCCACACTAAGGGGTAACATTCTCACTTTACGTGTACAGGAGGTACCCTAAAAAAAAATATTTTTCGAGATTTTATTTTACCACTTTTTCGGCACAACAAATCCGTATATTTACACCAAATTACAGCTCTCTAGTACCACCTAGTACTGTGCGTCTCTGAGCTAAACTGCGGACAGACGGACGGACGGACATGGCGAAACTATAAGGGTTCCTTGTTGACTACGGAACCCTAAAAATGACAGCATAAAAATAATTACTAATCTAAACTAGGTTAAAGTCCTAGTCGCAAAAACACACAAATACTTACTTGACATTTACGCAGTTAGTAACTAATGTGCATAATTATGCAGCAACAAATAAAAGTGAAGTCCAGGTCAGTAACCTGATATTGTTGTGTCAGCTACATGCGCATCAATTAAAATGTGACCATAATGACGTTCTATGCAATTCGTTCGTAGTCGATCGAGTTGATATATCGATATTCAGCTATCTTCCTTGCAGGGCAGTCAGCATCTCCCGTTTTGTGGTTATTTGGCTTATTATAGCGGGAGCAAGATGCACATTTAGGAGCTTCCTCTTTTTTTGTGCACTTCGACATTGCATGTCCTGCTCCTCCACAGTGTACACACGGTGAGATAACCTCTCGGCATGATTTTGCTGCATGGCCATATTGCTGACATTTGTAGCATCGCGTAACCAAGGTAAAGTCTCTAACAGGGCAGGAAGTCCAATTTATAAAAATCCTTTGTTGAGATATTAGGGCTTTACGAATCATGGCTGGAACTTCAATGATATAGTTACAGGTCGATGCATCTTTCTTCCTGGATTTGTGACTGAGCTTAGCCATGGACAAATAGGTATCAAATGACATTTCCGGAAACTTATCAGCTACGTTCTGCTCATACATACATTTAAGAACATCACTATCTGCCAACGAGTTCGGCACTCCTATAACCGTGATCTGCGGTTGGCGCTTCTTGGGTTCGTCGACGATAAGACCAGCCAACGACAAATTGGTGAATTTCGTCCTTGAGTTTATCAGCATCCTGTTTGGTTTCAGTGCTGATGATAACACCCCCATTTTTGGTTTTGCGGACTCCACGTACTTGCAGCTTTATTTGTTCAGGGCGAATACGTTTTAGAACCAGAGTTTTTGTTTCATCACTTGACTTAAATGTATCTTTGGGATAAATGGCTACAGAACTTACATTATTCGGCCGCACGTAATCATTTAAACCCTTCTTCACCATATCAGCAAATGAATTATTTCTCGCTGCACCAGAGTCCTTGATTGTCTGCTTGAGCTCCGAAATTTGTTCTGCCAGGTCCCGTTTTTCTTTAAGTTCATCAATTATGTTGATGGCTTGGTGGGCTTTCTGTTTCAGGGCCTGATATAACACTGCCATTTGCGAGATGCCAGATCCTACTTTACGGCACAGGTTTGAAATTTTCAGTTTCTGTTCGGAATTGAGTTTTCCTTCTGTGGCAATAGTGCAAACGTCATTTAGTTGCTGCTCCATGGATGACATCCATTTTTGGATCTCGGGCGTGGATACAACTTCAACAGAGAACTCAGACTGAAGACTCTTGGCCGGCGAGTCAAAGGGTAGCTCTCGGCTGCTGGAACTGCCGGGACTGCTTTCCATTTTTGAACAGTTCACTATGTTTATGTTTCCATTATTTACGAAACTTCACACTTAGCAAATTAACAATGTCGGTCACTATTTGTTGTGTTAATTAAATATTGCTAATGAGCACGTCTGTATGTTGCGAACGGCCACAACATAGCAATAATAGATATATAACGAAGAAAAAAAAAGACAAAAGTGAGTAAAAGAGCGTTTTACTCACTGTTTTCAGTGCGAAAAAGTAACCAGTGTCAATTAGGTTTTCGGAAGTGTACTCGTCGTCGTGGTACGTGCAACAGGAGTAAAGAACGAATCCCAAGCGGCGGCTATGACGCGATGCGCTGCGGCACGCTGCGGCCAATCACTACACTTTCCCAGCCCCCCGCGCTTCACTTCATACCTCCAAAGGGACCCAATAACTCACTTTAGCGCAGGTGAAGCTCAGCGCTCAAGATCCCTGCCGGTCATTGTATTTGTATGTCACTGTTATTTTTCAGTGCATTCAATACAATAAGGTCTTATATTGTAATGACTCATGTTTGACAAACAAAATATTGATGATTGCTCGACGTATCGCTCTCACGTGCCGCCTTCACCAGGAGGAGTGCGCGCGCTGGGTCGTGGAGACGGCCACGCAGGCGGGCGGCGAGTCCCCGCTGCAGGAGCGGCCGCGGCGCCGCGACACTCGCGGCCTGCGTCCCGAGCGCAGCGAGCGCCCCGACGGCTCCGAGCGGCCCGAGTGGAGCGAGCGCGCGCCCGACGAGGAGGAGGAGTACGCGCACCTGCCGTCCGCCTCCCGCGCCGCGCCTCCCGCCGCCGGTTCCTCTGCCGGGTGAGATTGACTATAATTATTATCCAATATGCACGACAACATTTTGCCAGGACGGGGTGGTTGATTGAAATTAAATTTTCAGCATTCGCTTGTACACAAAATAATAGTAAGTGATTATAATCGCCAAGAACGTGTTGAGGTCGCTAAAACTGAGTCATTTCTTGACTCGTATGTCTATCTAGGACAAACCGTCGCACTCGGTAGGACCGACTGGAAGAGAGAACTCCACCGCCGCATCCAACTCGACTGGGCAGCGTTCGGGAAATTCCGTAACGGGTTCTCGCCTAGAATACGTCAGTGCCTCAAGTCGAAAGTTTTCGACCAATGTGTGTCACCAGTGATGACTTATGGCGCCGAAGCGTGGTCTCTTACTATAGGAGCTTTATTGAGGCCTTGAGTTATGAGTCGAGCTTCACGATTACTGACAAATGCTTGCACTGACTGGACACTGGCGAGTCCACTCAAATTTGTATGGTTCTTTCTTCAAAAACCATCTCAAACACAAACCTGCAGGGTCCTCGTAATGTCTGGACTTTAAAAGAGACTATGACCTGAGTTTGTTTCGGCTGTTTCTTTTTAGAGTAGTCAGGTACGAAACACGGGAATCGACTGGTTATAAAAGAGTGAAAGCGTTTGCTAAAACTTATTTGCAAAACAAGTTATCAAAATCTGTTCAGCAGTTGTTGAGATAGGGAATTTAATTAGTGTGTACATGAGCGATGTTAATACCGGTAATACGGATTACAAAATTCTAGTGCACATGCATGAAAATGATGTATTTGACAACAATTATTTGGGTTGGATATTTAACCTCAAGGGCCAAAGCGCCCCAATGGCACAATTTTGTGCCACCAAACCCCTACCGATATTAAACTGTATTTTTGGAAAAATAAGTCTTAAAACCAGTCAGAGTTTGGTGAAAAATCGGTACTGTAGTTTTTGAGATAGGGAATTTTTTGCCTACTTGGATCGTAGATTTTCAAAGTCGATTGTATGTTTGTTCACGATTATCTCGCGTTTGGCTAAACCGATTTTCATGCGATTTTCGGAAAAGTGTTTGTTACATTCTAGGGAAGGTTTTTGTATTATAACAATAACGGATATCTCGTGACATTGCCCTCATAGATCCGTATTTGCTGCTCGCTTGGATGTTGATTTCTAAAGACGCTGATTATACAGAAAGTTTTGTTGAATATCGGAACTACCTTAAAAGGGTAAATCAAAGTCAAAGTCAAATCATTTATTTTAAATAAGCCATCAGTGAGGCACTTTTAAACGTCGAATATTAAAATTAAGGAAAGGGATGGGATGGGATTGATTCTACACCCATTCGCTAAGGTAGTTTGTATGGAGAAGAATGGGCAAGAAACTCCATACTTACTCTTTTTCTAAAATGTTTAACAATGTTATGAAATAACAATTTAAAAATAAATAAATGTGAAAGCGATGTACTCAAATCAAGACTATTAATTAAAAGGATAAAAAAAAACAATAAATAAACAGCTAAAAGGTACATGGTGTTCACACTTTCACAAAATAATGCAATTACAACTTTAAAAAAATACAATAAAGGCAGTGTGTGAGCATTAAAATTTCAACCAAGTTTGATTCTGCTCAAGCCCTACATTGTACTATGGAGCAGGACCGGCATGTTTCCAGACATTTTTATCTTGGATACAATCTTCTAATTTATAATATGCTTGTTTACTAAGTGTATTTTTTATATGACTTTTAAACTTTCTTTCATTTAGAGTTAAAATTTCGCTAGGTATTTTATTACAACATTTAACACAGAACCCCAAATAATAAAAACTAAATAACTTTTTTTCGGAAGTCGGTGAGTGAATAGTCAATGAAATAAAAACAAAGACACCGACTTCCGAAAGAAAAGTTATGTTAAACTTTTTTGTATCTGTTTTTGAAGTCGGTATTTTTTTTTAAGTTTTTATCTGAGGTATATTTTAAAATATTTATGTACGTACGTATAAAAATTGAAGATCTGGAACACCTGATGTGGGACACCAAAAGCCCAGCTACACTATAACATAATTATTATATATTATAGGAATCATGTCTTAGCAAGAGCTGTTTAGTCTGATGAGCATTTCCTGTTGACTAACAAAAATGAAAGATTTGGAACGTCTGGAATCGTCACGCGTTTCCCGTCCCCAGACTCTAAGAATTTCACATCAGACGTTTTAGATCTTCGATTTTGTCGACCCCGTTGTCGCTGGCATAAGCAACAAGATCCGCGTACGAAGTCGCGGGCAGAAGCTAATATAACAATAAATCTTGTTTGTTTTCTGTATAAGGTTGACAGTAATCTGACGTGGGGACCAAGTCGTGGGGAGTTGCCATCCCCATTGTAGATTTTCAGAAACGCTGGTTGTAGGAAGATTTTTGTTGAATATCTAGACTAGTTATTATTATATCAGCCTGCACTGTCCCACTGCTGGGCAAAGGCCTCCCTCCATTCCTTCCAACGTTCGCGACTTTGCGCCACCTCTTTCCAATTCTTAAGAAAGACATCCAGCTCGTCCCGCCATCTCCTTCGCGGTCTACCGCGGCCCCACGTCGCTGTTTCAGGGCACCAATCAGAGCTTTGCGTGCCCACATCTCGCTCGACATGCGGCAGACATGTCCTGCCCAGTCCCATTTAAGTTGGGCAACCTTTTGAGCCACGTCAATGATTTGTGTTTTGGAGCGCAGTGTAGTGTTTAGAACGTGATCTGTTAATTTAACACCTAGGATACTGCGCTCCATTCCACGTTGGCAAATCTTGAGTTTGGACTTTTGGATGTTCGTCAAAGACCAAGTCTGTGCACCGTAGGTCAGGATGGAGAGAATACACATGTCCATCAACTTCTGCTAGACTAGTACTATAAAAAAAAAACTTTTGATACGGATATGTTCTCATGCGTCAACAAATGTAGGGTATCTAGGGGATTTTAATAAAACTTTGTATTTAGTCCCTAATTGGTCCCTTAAAAAAATTGAAGTCCCTTTTCCCTCTTTTTGTAAGGAAGACTCCGCTAAAAGCCCTAGCTATGCTGCGGCAGTCCCAGAGTGCGACACGGTTTTTTTTGTTTTCACAGGTGTATGTCTCATTCCGCATCCGACGGGACGATGGAAACGGTCGGGGAGTCGACTCGGCGCGGGGCCGCGTCCGCACAGGAGAAGAGCAACTCGGTGTCACTGAGCGCGGGCCGCGTCGTGTCGCGCGGCTCGGGAGCCACCCCGCTGGCGCTGCTGCCGCCGCGCCGCCGCGCGCCCTCCCCGCCCCCGCCCGCCCCGCTGCAGCCCGCCGACATCCTGCGGCTGCCCATCGTGTTCGCGGACGACGAGCCCGAGCTGGAAGAGAGCAGCAGGCCCGTGACCGTGACGTCGGGCTCGCGCGGGTACACGCGCGTCATCGTGGCCTCCCGCGGGGCGCGCGCGCGGCCCGGGGCGGCGCGGCCGGGCGCGGTGCGGGCCGGGCCGGTGCGGGCCGGGCCGGTGCGGGCCGGGACGGTGCGGGCCGGTCCGGTGCGGGCCGGTGCGGTGCGGCCCGTGCTTCTGCGGCGCGGCCTGCGTCTGCTGCAGCGCACCGACCGGCCGCACTGAGATAGCTCTAAAACCGATAGCTTGTATACTAATGATAATTTGATTAAATTCATAATATTGCAATCGATTTCATTTTATTATCCCACTAGTTAATGCCCACGTAAAGTCCGATAATTGTTCCACGGGAACGTTATACCGAGATAAAAAAGATTTAAATTAATTGTTTATTGTATTAATTGATGTATATAGTAGTTTATCTACTCTCATATCGTAAAATTCAAAATATCAAACTCAAAACGAGTTTATAAAGACGTACTTTATACCATAGTATACCGAAATGAAATGAAATTATAACACTATTTTCTCTAACAAAATAATGTTATTACTCGTAGTACACTCGACAAAGTTGAATCATGACTCATTTTGACAATAAATCGTTTGAATCCGTCAAATTGACAAAGATCAAAGTCGTTACAATGTAAACCTAATTGTATTTGAAAGTAAAAATAAGCTTATGATGGGTCATAATTCCACTTTGTTTGAATCCGTCAAATTGACAAAGATCAAAGTCGTTACCATGGTTAAGTATGTATACGCGAATGTAAACCTAATTGTATTTGAAAGTCTGTAGGAAAATAAGCTTATGATGGGTCATAATTCCACTTTGTCGAGTGTACAGTCACGAGCAATAACATGTAAACACTTTAAAAAAATTCAAACGCATATTCCTCGCAAAATACTGATTTCCACTTTGAAATAAGACCTAGTTTGTAATAGTATGGCTACCAAAATAGAAGTCTAATTAAAAGACAAAAGTTTAATCAATATGGTAGAAGAACATCGCTTTTGAATACTGCTTCGTGTATACATACTATTGCTCGTGACTGTACATTATGCAACGAGTGAATAAAGAGCGGATTTAAAGCGAGGGCTATATACAGGGTGGAATTTTGTAATGCCACCTGGAGGGAAAGTACTCTTAATACTGCAGATAGAAAATTTTACTCAAAGGTAACATTCCTTTATTTTTGAATAGAAAGCGAACTGCATTCAAAGATTTTCGAATATTCTCTTCTCCGACACCCGGGAATCGAACCATGTTACATGTTACGAGAGTTTTAATTTAAGAATTTCTGGTTTTCCTTTCATTTAATTTATCATGTTTGTTAGAGGGATTTCATCCTTATAATTGACCCTAACGATAGGTGCAATAAAAGTACAGGGTATAATTTTTTTCAGATTTTAGCCGGTTCGATTCCCGGGTGGGAGAAGAGAATTTCGAAAATCTTTGAATGCAGTTTGCTTTCTATTCAAAAATAAAAGAATGTTTCCTTTGAGTAAAATTTTCTATCTGCAGTATTAAGAGTACTTTCTCTCCAGGTGGCATTACAAAATTCCACCCTGTATATGAATCAAGAGCAAGCGAAGGATTTTAATGACTGAATCACGACCGCAGGGAGTGATTCATGATGATTGAATCACGAGTGAAGCGAGTAATTCAAGTATTTGATTCAGGCCCTCGATCTAAATCCGTTTTTTTCACGAGTTACATACTATACTTTATACCATGACCACAAGAAAAATAATAATTAATCGATAATATATAGGTATTTAACGAAGAAAAAAAAAGACAAAGTTGCGTTTACAAACGTCTAAATTCACGTACATAAACACCCAGATCCGAAACAAATAACTGTAGATCATACGAAAATTTGCTCCGTGCGGGAATCGAACCCACTGCACGTGACGAAGTAGTCCAATCGCTCGGTCACTAAGCCAACAAATTGACATTAACTCGGAACAATGTTTTAAATTAACAGTAACGGAACAATGTTTAAACTTTAAAATTAACAGTAACATGTACCTAACAACACGGGGTGTCCGTCAGCCCAGCAAGAAAATGTCTTTTACAAGGAATTGAGTTTTGCCATTAATTAGAGCGTAATAAGCTGTGAATGTGCGTCACATTAAAAAAATTGTGCGTGCCATGTTTTAGGAATAAATTCGAAAAAACGATTCCTGCTGGGATAACGTTTTTCCAGCAAGAAAATTTTGAACGAGTGACCGGAGCCAAAAAAAAAGTATATCGGCATGTAGCTTAAATTAGTGCATAAAAGTGCGCTGAAAATAAAATTTGTGCGGCTTAAGGCTTCGTAGTTATTTCATTTCCTGCTGGGATAATATTTTTTAGGTATCTGACGTTTTGCAAAATCTGGTTTTTTAGGAAATAATGATTGTGCGCCCGTAAAAAAAACGCAAGTTCGTAGATCGTAATTTGTGCGTTATTTGTGAAATAATACATTTTCAAAAACATCTACCGTTTCTGAGTAATTATAAATTTATGAAAAACCGAAAAATGATCTTATCGCTTAAATGAACAAACAAATAAACGTACTGTTAACGGAAATCGGTTTTTCATGCTGTTTTTAACACCCACCAAAAGTTTAAAGGCAAAGAGCACACACGTTTTTGAATAATACCCCTTTAAGTTAAACTGAAAATGCTTTGAGCTTTGACGCGAAAGTGCAAGAAATAGAACCAACTCAAGATAATTATTTATGGACCAAAAATTAGAGCGTTTAATTAAGTATACATTCCGTAAATTTCAGCTTCAAGCATCTCTTATTTTAGCAGATATAAATCAAGAACCAAAACTATTTCTACATTACTGGTTATCCGACCAAATGCGAATGACAGCAAAAAGGCGACGGTTTCATACATACCGATGACCTTCTTAAATTTTCTTACATACATTTTATGCCTGAGTACACTTAGGAATAAAAGTGTTAGGGTACTATATAAAAGTTTTAGGGTACTAATATATATATTTTTTTTTGTTTTATAAATATATGAAAAAACCGGCCAAGTGCGTGTCGGGCCACGCACAGTGTAGGGTTCCGTAGTTGCCCATCAAAATACTTACGCGAACTAACTAAACTGATTCGCTGAATTTAATTTTAAAAAGAAGAATTTTCAAAATCGGTCCAGGAGTCTTTGAGAAATCGGGGAAAATACATAAGAAAAAAGATTACGACGAATTTAGAACCTCCTCCTTTTTTTGAAGTTAGTTAAAAATAGTTGACGATGAAAACCTACCTATCCCCAAAAAACATACCTATAAAAGCTGTAAAAATAAAGTTGACAAACTTACATTTGCAGTTGTCTCCGATACATTTTGTTTAAGAAAATAAAATATGTAAGTACATTTTATAAGTTGGTCGACTATTACTCGTAAAGTTGTAAAGCCTACTTAGTCATGATAATTTTCTTTTAAACTTCGTTATATATACTACTATTGTGAATTTTTTCACACCTCCAAACATAACCCTTTAGCTGGTAGAGGGGGGGGACACTCGAATCGAGCAAAATTTAGCACTTTAAAGCTTAATATTTCACAAACGAATTTTTTCATCAAAAAATTGTTAATGGAAACTATTATTATTTTTTAAAGGCCTATTTAATGATACCCCACACTAAGAGGTACGCGAGAAAAAAAAATCCTCACTTTACGTGTAAGTACTGGAGGTACCCTAAAAAAAAATATTTTACGAGATTTTATTTTACCACTTTTTCGGCACAACAAATCCGTATATTTACACCAAATTGCAGCTCTCTAGTACTGTGCGTCTCTGAGCTAAACTGCGGACAGACGGACGGACGGACGGACGGACGGACGGACATAGCGAAACTATAAGGGTCCCTTGTTGACTACGGAACCCTGAAAAGAGGTGCGCTACTGCGGATATTTTATTGCTCAACGACAATCAATCAACACGTTTAGTTCATTTTCTATTTTATTAAGATATACTATGGTATATAAATAAGTTCTAATTAATTAAAGACTTTTATTTGGGAACAATTTTTATTCTGTCACGCGTTTGAAACTTGACATGTGATACTTGTTTTCCTGAATTCGCAAACCACTTACTAATGTTACCTTTAAAAGTCAGTATGGCCCTGGAATGCAAAGTGCAACTGAGAAAACAGGGGAGGTATTACAACGTCTAAAAACCAGGCTTATTCCGGCGAGTGAAGTGACAGAGCTATACAAGTCGTCTATCTTCATCTCGTTCACTCACAGGAACAAGCCTGGTTTTAAGACGTTGTAATCCCCCCCCCCCAGGTTGTTTTTTGAATAAATCAATTTTCTTCCGCTCCACCCAGTGCCTGAGGATGTATTTTAAAATATTTTTTTTTATCAGGACAACATAAATTATGTAATTCATAAATATACAGGTTGAATTTTCAAACTGGGTGTCGATGATCAAATCCGAAACTATGAGAAATATTGAAAAATACTGAATAAAAAATCCTATGGCGCTCCACCCACTGCACCGCGTCTTGTCGCGTAGCGCGGGATGGCAGATTTTACCATTTTATGCAAGTATCTCAATATACAGGGTGAATTTTTCAAGTGGGCGTGGATGGCTATTTTCGAAACTATGAGGAATTTCGAAAAACGTTGAAAGGAGTCTCGAGGCCGATTTTGACGAAAACGAAAACTGCATCATTGGATTTTAGAAAAATCAATCATCCTAGCCAGGAATCGAACCCGCTGATTTTGGAAAAAAAATCGCACCCTGTATTATTACACCATTCGATAGTGTTGCTGATAAGGATCAAATTCTGGGAAGTAATCATAAACGGAAAACTTCACACACTGCCGACAAGAAAGTGCGCGGGAAGGCGCCCCGTGCGCTGTTTCTGCCTGCAAACTGCATCAATGGCTCTTTGAAAAATAGATATTCCTGGCCAGGATTGAACCCTTGATTTAGGGACAAAAACCACATGCGGTATTATTGATGTTATAATATAGCATTTTTTATTCCTTATAAGTCTTATAACACCACGTTAGTATCGCTATGTAGGTATGTGGATCAAATTCAGGAAAGTAATGACATACTTACAACCGAACCCACACAAAATACCCTAACCGATCCTACCTACACTACCTACCCTACCAACACTATCCAGTAAACTACGGAAGATGAAAACCAACTTGACTGAGAATCTCTTATTATTAGATATTATTATCCCTTGATTTATTTTCAGATATCTAAAATACTTATTCTCCTTTTCTGGACGAAGACAATAATGTAATAAAAATCAATAAAATTGGTCCAGTTGCTTTTGGGTTAAAAATGTGGTAGGTAACTAATGTTGAACGTACACCTAGGCGCACCGCAGTCTCCGCAGTCCGTTTTCTTACCGATTCTGCGGCTACTGCGATGCGGGTAAGTGTGCGAGGTTTCATAGAACTTCATACAAAGAATTCGTAATGCGGGGACTGCGGAGACTGCGGTGCGGCTAGGTGTGCGTTCACCATAACACCACTGTTTTTTTTTAATACTCTTCTTCGATAAATGGCTCATTTCACACATATTTTTTATTAATCTATCACTACGTGTGCGAAAATATACACAGATCAGTCTCTCTTCACTAAATCCAAATTTGTTCCGTGCATTTAAAAATTAAAAACAGTCCCCTCCGACTGGCGGTGGTTGTTTTTTTTTTATTTCGGTATTGATCTACGCGTTTTTACGACTTAAAAATTAATCTGAATATTATTAATTCATAAATGGAATACCATAGATAAACATTTTTATTTATAATAGATATTAACTTTTATTTCTGTTCTAAATTCAAAAATATTCTAATTTTCTATTTTTCATATATTATTAGGCTGTTTAGCGACTTCATACCTTTGCTCCTCCTTAACCTGGCGAAAACAAAGCGCAAAAAAAAAAAAGTAAAACCATAGCTTTTTTTAGTTCCTGACGAAATAATTATATTTCCCGCGTTCTAGACGCGGGAAAATTATAACTTTAAAACACGACTGAGGAAGTGTCTGATGTATTTTTGAACTTTGCATTGCTTACTGCTGTGTTTCAGTACTCCGTTTTTAAAGGTACGTGATATACTTTTACTATTACAAAATGAATAACTATGCGAGGATAATATTGACAAAAACCGGCCAAGTGCGTGTCGGGCCACGCACAGTGTAGGGTTCCGTAGTTGCCCATCAAAATACTTATGCGAACTAACTAAACTGATTCGCTGAATTTAATTTTAAAAAGAAGAATTTTCAAAATCGGTCCAGGAGTCTTTGAGAAATCGGGGAAAATACATAAGAAAAAAGATTACAACGAATTTAGAACCTCCTCCTTTTTTTGAATTTAGTAAAAAATTGTTGACGATAAAAACCTACCTATCCCCAAAAAACATACCTATAAAAGCTGTAAAAATAAAGTTGACAAACTTATATTTGCAGTTGTCTCCGATACATTTTGTTTAAGAAAATATGATATCAAGTACATTTTATAAGTTGGTCGACTATTACTCGTAAAGTTGTAAAGCCTACTTAGTCATGATAATTTTCTTTTAAACTTCGTTATATGTACTACTACTGTGAATTTTTTCACACCCCCAAACATAACCGTTTAGCTGGTAGAGGGGGGGGACACTCGAATCGAGCAAAATTTAGCACTTTAAAGCTTAATATTTCACAAACGAATTTTTTTATCAAAAAATTGTTAATGGAAACTAACATTATTTTTTAAAGGCCTATTTAATGATACCCCACACTAAGGGGTACGCGAGAAAAAAAAAATCCTCACTTTACGTGTAAGTACTGGAGGTACCCTAAAAAAAAATATTTTACGAGATTTTATTTTACCACTTTTTCGGCACAACAAATCCGTATATTTACACCAAATTACAGCTCTCTAGTACTGTGCGTCTCTGTGCTAAACTGCGGACAGACGGACGGACGGACATGGCGAAACTATAAGGGTTCCTTGTTGACTACGGAACCCTAAAAATCATTAGGTAACTGGAACCGCTCTTAACTTTGTTTCAATTTTGTTATTTTCAGACCTTGCCGAAGTTACTTCAGAAAGTTATTTTACAAAAACTGTGCCATTGTACAACTGTCTGCTTTGTTTCAGCTAAATTCAAGAATTGATATACGGTATGTGATAAATTATAGATATTTATTTTGTAAGTTGGTTATAAAAAACACTTTTACATGTCACAACCAATATTTTAAAGCTATAGATGAGGGCGGTGTTTCGTCCCTGACTATTCTGAGAAGAAACAGTCGAAAGAAACTCAGAGGTCAGTCTCTTTGAAAGTCCAGACATTGCTTTGCTCAGGTCATATGATACGAGGACCATGCGGGTGTCTGAGATGGTCTTTTGAGGAAAGAGCCACACAGATTTGAGTGAATCTGTGATTATGTGCATAAAATCATTAGCGTGAAGTGAAACCGATCCTAAATTTTCTTTAATATTGTTACTTTTCAGACTTGGCCGAAACGCAGTATAAGTATCCTGTGGCTGAAGTCAGAGCTGATCGAGGTATCAAGTCTTCGTATATAAGCAACTTGTATATATCTACAATTTAGCAATAAAATGGCGGGTCGAAGGAGTGCAATACCAAAAGAACAGTTGAAAAATGTTATTTGTAAATATAGAGACGTATTCTTCGTATTACTTCAGGATAGACCTGTGCTTTTAGAAATTACAAAAGTCCACTCATTAAACCTATTTTCATTTTATTGTTTTTTAATTTGAGAATAATATGACCTACCTATGATATTCAAGTACCTAACTTAACTTGATCAAAGCTCGTTTAATTAAAAGGAATCATTAACACGACAAACAAGAATAAAAAAACTACCGCCAATAACGTGATGGACGCGACTGTACACACAATACCTTCACATAATACTGTAATTTATAGAAGATCATCGGTATGTATGAAACCGTCGCCTTTTTGCTGTCATTCGCATTTGGTCGGATAACCAGTAATGTAGAAATAGTTTTGGTTCTTGATTTATATCTGCTAAAATAAGAGATGCTTGAAGCTGAAATTTACGGAATGTATACTTAATTAAACGCTCTAATTTTTGGTCCATAAATAATTATCTTGAGTTGGTTCTATTTCTTGCACTTTCGCGTCAAAGCTCAAAGCATTTTCAGTTTAACTTAAAGGGGTATTATTCAAAAACGTGTGTGCTCTTTGCCTTTAAACTTTTGGTGGGTGTTAAAAACAGCATGAAAAACCGATTTCCGTTAACAGTACGTTTATTTGTTTGTTCATTTAAGCGATAAGATCATTTTTCGGTTTTTCATAAATTTATAATTACTCAGAAACGGTAGATGTTTTTGAAAATGTATTATTTCACAAATAACGCACAAATTACGATCTACGAACTTGCGTTTTTTTTACGGGCGCACAATCATTATTTCCTAAAAAACCAGATTTTGCAAAACGTCAGCCCAGCAGGAAATGAAATATCTACGAAGCCTTTAGCCGCACAAATTTTATTTTCAGCGCACTTTTATGCACTAATTTAAGCTACATGCCGATATACTTTTCTTTTGGCTCCGGTCACTCGTTCAAAATTTTCTTGCTGGAAAAACGTTATCCCAGCAGGAATCGTTTTTTCGAATTTATTCCTAAAACATGGCACGCACAATTTTTTTAATGTGACGCACATTCACAGCTTATTACGCTCTAATTAATGGCAAAACTCAATTCCTTGTAAAAGACATTTTCTTGCTGGGCTGACGGACACCAACACGGGGGCTGACGGGGGTGGCCGCAGCAATGTGTTCTAAATTCAAACACCAAAACAGTGAGAAAAAGAGCTTTTTAACCGACTTCAAAAAAAAGTAGGTTCTCAGTTCGACCTGTATGAATGTATGTTTGTCCGCGATTATCTCGAGTTTGGCTGAACGGATTTTGATGCGGTTTTCAAGAAAGTGTTCATTACATTCTGGAGAAGGTTTAGTATATAACACTAATATATATCCCGTGATGTTGCCCGCGTCGATCCGTTTTGCTTACTTGGATCGTAGATTTTCAGAGACAATTGCATGTTTGTCCGAGCTTATCTCGCGTTTGGCTGAACCGATTTTGATGCAGTTTTCAGAAAAGTCTTTGTTACATTCTGGGAAATGTTTAAGTATATAACAATAATGGATATCTTGTGATGTTGCTCGCATAGATCCTTTTTTGTTACTTACTAGGATTCTAGATTTTTAAAGACACCGATTATATGAAGATTTTTGCTGAATATCTCAACTAAAAAGGGAAAAATTGACTTAGAGCCACCGACTTCCGAAAGAAAAGTTATTTTTGAGTTTTTTTTTTGTGTTTGGTTTTGAAGTCGGTTCCCTTTTTTTCAAAAAGTTTTTTTACTCACTGTTTTCAGTGAGAAAAAGTAACTTTTTAAAGTGGGAATGGTATAATTGTATATTATGCAACGAGTGAATAAAGAGCGGATTTAAAGCGAGGGCCAAATATATGAATCAAGAGCAAGCGAAGGATTTTAATGACTGAATCACGAGCTAAGCGAGTGATTCAAGTATTTAAATCCTGAGCGACGCGAGTGATTCAGGCCCTCGATTTAAACCCGTTTTATTCACGAGTTACATACGAAACTTTATACCATGACCACAAAAAAAAAATAATAAGCGATAATAGATAGGTATTTAACGAAGAAAAAAAAGACAAAGGTGCGTTTACAAATATGCTATGCACACAGTTTTCAGTGAGAAAAAGTAACTTTTTAAAGTGGAAATGGTATAATAGTTAGGTATTTGTTATACAAGAGTGCAAAGTTGCTTTTTAACCGCGTGCTCAATTTTGATGACCGATCAAGCGAATGATTCTAAAATTGAATCACGAGTGCAACGAGTGATTCAAAAATTAGAATCATGAGCGGTAGCGAGGGAATCAAAAGAGCACAAGGTGAAAAATGTTTGCACTCGAGTGCAACACGTAACTTTTCATCCCACCTCAGCGAGGAAATGAGTAGATGCAAAAAAAGTTTAGGAAATAACACGTCAATCAACCGGCCCCCCGATTCAATAGATAATTACCACTTGTTCTAATTAAAATTTAATTAAGAATCGATAAGCTATCAATAAATAAATTAGATGACAATTTTATTTCAGTTCAGGCAACAGATTAAGTAATTTTTTCAACTGCGCGTGGGCCGTGTGGCTGTATCAGACACTATCATGGGCGTAGTCACGGTGGGGCAGGAGGGGGTGTTTGCCCCACCCTGACTCCGACTTGGTAGGTGTCTTTTAACTAAAATTAAATAATGTAGGTTCTTACTTATTACAATACCTAGAACTAGAATTTTGCCCCACACTGTGCACATGGCTGGCTACTTCCATGGACACTATGAGGAATATCTAAAATCATTTAAAAGAGTCTCGAGGCCGATTTTGATGAAAACAAAAACTGTATCATTACATTTTAGAAATAATCATATCAATAATTCTGGCCATTTATCGAATCCTCTGTTTTTTGAAAAAAAAAACACCCTGTATTATTACACTTGTTCCTAATACGGATTAAATTCTGGAAAGTAATAATAATTATACGGCAAACTTAACGAAAACGTATAATTAAAATAAAAACTGATCAATCTTCAAGGCAACGACTGGATTCTGCAACCGATGACCGTTTCATCATACTTGTCGCCGACAGGACGATTCGCTTATGCATAGAACACCTAATAGCTTATGTCCGTTTCAGACGGCTTTCGTATTGCTGAATACAGTAGGCCAGTGGGATTGTTAAGACGTTGAGTTTGACGACCAGTGAAACATAAAAAAATGAAATTTTATAATTTTGAATAAATTATGGCTCAACGTAACATAAAAAGTATCCTAGTTTGCTGTTTATTATGATTAGGTACTTCCCAGAATTTGATCCTTTTATTAGCAATACACTATCGAATAGTGTAATAATAAAGTCTGTTTTTTTTTTTCAAAATCTACGGGTTCTATTCCTGGCCAGGATTATCGAATTTTATAAAATCGAATGATGCAGTTTTAGTTTTCGTCAAAATCGGCCTTGAGATTCCATTTAACGTTTTTCGACTTTCTTCACAGTTTCGGATGTAACCATCCACGCCCAGTTTAAAAATTCAATAATATTATATAAGGTACCTACTGCAGAGAGGGGCATAACTAAAAATGAAATGAAGAGTGATATCGTGTCAGTATGTATCTAAGACTGCAGCGGCGCTCCCCTGCGTCGGGCCGTGGGAGCAGTCTCGGCGAGAGGTCGCAGCACCCGCCTTACGTAACGCGGCGGCGCGCGTGCGCGAGCCCCGCGCAGCCGCGCCCGGCCGCCGCCGGCAGTGAGCAGTGTGAGCACTGAGCGGGGAGCCGCGCCGCACCGAGCCCGAGGCCGAGGACGCACGCGAGCGCGCTCTAAACATGATCCTCTGCACGTCGTCCTGAACCCGCACCCGGTCGGGACTCGCAGCCGCACGCCCTCGGCCCGCGCCCCATGCGCCGCTCGGCGAGGTAGGTGCCCGCGCCGAGCTGTCTGGCGAGCGAGCGGGCTCCGTCGCTGGCCGCCGGATGTTCGATCGCGTGTGAGGTGCAGTGTCGTGTGACGTCGGCCGTATCGAGCGATGTTCGCGCTGGAGCCGCTCGGCGCGCGCGGTGCTCGCGGCTGCTAAGTGGATTAGCGCTCGTGGGCCCCCGGGGCGACAGGCCCGCTCCGCCGTGGCGCTCGTCTGTGCTGTGGCCGCTCGCATCCTCCAACAACACGTAAACAATAATATCGATCTCGTGTATCGCCACCGTTGTGTACGTGCTTCATGTTGTTTGTTCCTCCTTCTCAGTAAAAGGTAACACGATCAGTCGTTCATCCGCCTGTAATAGCGGCTCTTACTGACACAGACAAAATTACGTTCATGAAGATGAAGAGTTATTTACTGTGTACCTACCTACAATAGGTCATTCTAATTTGAGTAAAGTCTTGCCAATGAAAGCTGTCAAAGAAAGGCGGTAATTTAAAAAAATCAAGAGCTGACAACCCCGGCCACTCACTGAATTGAAAAATAGGTATTTGTAAAATCTATTGCTGTCGCACAGTGCCCACAACAGAGTTACAGAGCGCGAAGGAGACAACTGCAGCTTGGACCGAAAATACCTTAAAAATGGCACAAAATCAACGATTCGTAGTCCCCTGATTACTCCTCCAAAACCTAAACGATTTCACTTCTTTTTCCTTTAAAAAATAAAGAAAAGCATTGGCCGTGTTCCTGTTTTCCTTTTTTATATAATCTCGTCAAATTTGTTTACTGTTATTTGAACACAGCGGAAAATCTGGCCATTTTTTTAGGATTTTGAATATCTCTTTTCATAATTAATTTATGATCATATAATCTCTACTTTATCATACGTTTGTATTAATTCCACACATGCCCGGCGGCACGGCCGGCGGCGTGGCCGGCGGCCGTGCCGCCGGCATTTGCCGCATCTCAGCCGGCACGTTGTTCGTTGTTGGGCAAGGCGGTCTGAAACCCGGCGGCATAAGCCGGCGGCATAAGCCGGCGGCATGTGTGGATGCGCCTTTAAACGGTATTGATACATCATAAATTATGACTATAGACCGTGGAAGTGTGACGTAAAAAGATGACATTTGGGTAAAAACAAACAGACGTGGGATTTTTGTTATTTAAAAAATAATATGTCTGCGTCGAACTTCTTGTTACTATTGTGTGCAAAAATTGATGGAACAACATCCTTTTCATCAGCAAAATGACAACTACAAAGACAGTCTTCACGAGTAGGGTCTCTAACGACTGAAATTGAAAATAATGAGTAAGAGCAATACAAGTCAATACAACGAGTCCTCAGACTAGAATATAATTAATCAGCAGTAAAAGAGTGGATTTTTTCACCAGCAGGAAATCTAAAAAACCCTGCAGGTTTCTCTTCTAGAGACATGGTTGCAACTAAGGTATTTTATACCTTGTAAACTAGATAATGTAGGTATTCAAAATGGAAATTATCTCAAAATGCAATACGTTCCTGTGTTTGTTTTTACCCAAATGTCAAAATGTGACGTCATAGCTTCCACGGTCTATTGAAAACATAAAATTATGCGATATTTTATATCTCATGTCTGGTGGCGGTTAGATTACGAACACAAAAATATACAAGTATACCTTATTCAAAAATGCCTGATCATACCCAGGAAATAGCATTTTTAACTTCTGCATTTATTGAAATCCACGCTCAACTTTCCTGCCCCGCCATGTTATAATTCGCATAGAGTGCATCTAGTGCCAGCAAACTTTAGGTAAATTACATTTTAGCATAATGTAAAATATAGTTATCGATAAACAAACTAATGAAATAAATAAAACTTACAAATTTGTAATCAAAGGTTTATTTTTTATTAAGTAGTACGTCTACCTACCGCAAGTTGTGTGTTGCCTGAGACAGCAAAGTTTTACTGCGTCTCATACATTTGAAAACTTCGCTACGCTCAGGTTTCTATATTTTAAAAATCAACTTTGCAGCATTTCATAAAAATTAACTACATAAGGTATCTAGCTCATTCGATTAAATAAGTGATGAGAGACCCACCTGTTTTAAACCTGGCAACTAAATTGTTGGGCAGAGTTCGCATGGTGCACACACTCAGCATATAAAAAAGTATAAACGTACGGTAATTGGTACGGTATCTGGATACATATTGTAAGTACAAGATGTTTTAGTAAAGGTACAGATTATTTTAATAGTTGTACACTTAAAACTACTACTCGGTAAAGGATAAAGGCCACACAGCGCGAGTCGAACCCGGGGCAATCCGATCTGACGTTACGTACCCTGTAGGCAGAATGCGATGCAATCTGACGCCCGCGCCGAGAAAGCACATAATATGGGCATCCATAGGTTACAGATCAGATAGTCTGAACGGATCGCGCTCTGTTAGTAAAGGTCTCGTTCGCGATTGACAGGCGCGACATGTGACGGCCGGCTGGGCGGCGCTAGAGGCGCGCGGCGCGCGGCGGCATGCCGGGCGGCCGCCGGGGGCTCGTGGCCCCGCAGAACACCTTCCTCGAGAACATCATCCGGCGCTCCTCCTCGCAGCGTGAGTCACCTCTGATGGAACAGTCGGCACTGTCACATCCGGCCGCTAAGTAACGCATGCCGCTTCCCTGCAGCAGACAGCAGCTTCCTGCTGGCGAACGCGCAGATCGTGGACTACCCCATCGTGTACTGCAACGAGACCTTCTGCAAGATGAGCGGCTACAACCGCGCCGAGGTGATGCAGAAGTCGTGCAGGTATGCAACAAACATTACTTATTATAAAAACACCAATCATTAAAAAAGCTTTTTACTCGCTATTTTCAGTGAGTAAAAGTAGCTTTTTAGAGGCGGAATGGTAGGTATGAAAGGTTTTTCGTAGCAAAGTCACAGTTCGTTTAGAACGAACGTAAGCCAGCGCCACTTTGACAGTTGCCCAAAGTGGCCAATAAAAAGCCGTGTATGTGATGGTCGCTATGAGCGTGTATGTCTCGTGCATATGTGTGTTGTAGGTGCACGTGGATGTACGGCGAGCTCACGGAGAAGGAGGCGGTGGAGCGCGTGGACCGCTCGCTCGACCACCACCTCGCCGACCAGTTCGAGATCCTGCTCTACAAGAAGAACCGCACGCCGCTGTGGCTGCTGGTGCACGTGGCGCCCATCCGCAACGAGCGCGAGCTGGTGGTGCTGTTCCTGCTGACGTTCCGCGACATCACGGCGCTCAAGCAGCCCATCGACGCCGACGACCCTAAGGGAGGCCAGTATTCCTCGAAGTATACTACTGTAGGGACTGCTCACTCGTTAATAATTCTCTAATAATCTGAGTGGGTGCAGGGCTGTCGAAGTTCGCGAAGCTGGCCCGCTCGGTGACGCGCTCGCGCTCGGTGCTGGTGTCGGCGCTGCCGGCGCTGAAGGAGCCGCAGCGCGCGAGCCACCTGGCGCATGTCAGTACTCCCGCACACCATGTAAACACGTACTTTACACTCTAGCACTCGCACTGCCGCTTACGAACTATACGGAGTCATTCTCGGACGTCTCAGCTTGCAACAATATTTTTAGTATTCTTCTATTTTTTTTAACCGACTTCAAAAATGGAGGTTCTCAATTCGGTAGGTCTTTTTTTATGTATGTGCATCGATTACTCCGAGGTTTCTAGTCCGATTAGTGTGATTCCATATGGTCATATAAAAATTTCATCCAATTGGGTTCAGTACTTTTTGTTTTGTGAGCATCTGATGATCTTTACTTTTTGCGTGTTTGTTACGCGATTACTCCGCATATTGTGGTCCGATTATCAAAATTCTTTTTTTGTTGTAGGTATACAGGGTGTCCCAAAACTCAACGTCAAGCCGGAACGGGGTGATAGGATTGATCATAACCATCACGAGAAAAATCTGAAAAAAAATCTATCCCATGTAGTTTGAAAATTATGGACATTTTAAGAAAATCCTAGAAATTTGATCAAACTGTACCATTTTTCGGTTATTGTAGTTTTCCTTTTTTATTTTTGTTCAATTGGACTTTGGAAACGTAATCCTAAATAACATTTCTAGAATCTCAATAAAAAATAAAGACACAATTGCCTCAAGTTTCCGAGAATTGAGACTATTTGTTTAACTACAAATTTAAAATTTTCAACATCCGTCGACTTTGACAGGCCCTCCTTTAAAAAAAATGTACTAGAGTGCCTTGGCAAGTGGCATCATTTAATCAGGATTTTAAAATGGTACAATACTTGTTAGTTCCATACAATGAAAAAGAGTAAAAAAATTAAAACCTCAAGTAAGCCGATTTTTGCTATCTCAGTTAAAATGTTTTTGATTCGCACAAGCTCTAGGTAGGTTCGTAATTTTAAGGCAAAATGATCTCAAAGCCCATTGAAAACGTAGCCGACCTGCGTTAATGCATTTCTCAAGCAGCTGAGGAGATTAACTCTCGAAGATATGCTCGACTAATAAGTAGATCTTTTTTAAGAAGATGTAGGGCTTGTATTGAGGCCAATGGTAAACAATTTGAATTTATTGTTATAAAATGTTATTTCTCTATCTGACTTTTATTCCATCAAACCTAAATTAAACGAGATCAAGATTATTCATTATTTTACTAATTTTACTAACTTTTTTCACTTTGGTTAAAGTGGCGTCATTATCTATCTCGCTCACTTATGGCAAACATACCCACTATCCATCTTTCTCATCATTTTGTCTTAAAATTAAGAACCTTTCTAGAGCTTGTGCGAATCAAAAACATTTTAACTGCGATAGCAAAAATCGTCTTACTTGAGGTTTTAATTTTTTAATTCTTTTTCATTGTATGGAACTAACAAGTATTGTACCATTTTAGAATCCTGATTAAATGCGCCAACTTTTGATGCCACTTGCCAAGGCACTCTAGTACATTTTTTTTAAAGGAGGGCCTGTCAAAGTCGATGGATGTTGAAAATTTTAAATTCGTAGTTAATCAAACTTGAGGCAATTGTGTCATTATTCTTTATTGAGATTCTAGAAATGTTATTTAGGATTACGTTTCCAAAGTTCAATTGAACAAAAATAAAAAGGAATAACCACAATAACCGAAAAATGGTGCAGTTTGATAAAATTTCTAGGTTTTTCTTAAAATGCCCATAATTTTCAAACTGCATGGGATAGAATTTTTTTGAGATTTTTCTCGTGATGGTTATGATCAATCCTATCACCCCGTTTTGGCTTGACGTTGAGTTTTGGGACACCCTGTATACGTTAGTAGCCTAGTTTCCTTTGAAAAATGCCCGTTTGTTTACCTTTGGCACATTTGTTCAGACGCTGATATAGACTTACATAATCGAACACTGGGCAGTTCTGGAAATCTTACAATCATATACAACATATGTACCTAACATAATTAACGCACATCCTGAAATTAGTTTGTTCAGAATCGTTTAGGCACTGAATCAATTTCTATCATTTTTAATATAGATTATTTTTTCATGAAAAATAATTGGAGATCAGGCGGGTGTGGCCCAAGTGGCGGCGGAGCATGACGTTCATTTTATTTGAAAGTTCCCTACCTACGCTTACTTTTTTTTGTATGGGTAAAAAAAAACTATCCTGGGAGAAAAAAGTTATAGCGTTATAAAGTAATATGCATTTCATATATACATAATTATATATCATAGCTTTCAACTATTTATTCAATTAAATCTAATTATTTTAACTTAAGATGTTATGTTTGCTATTATCTAACATTCAAGATGACTCATACCATTTACGTTCCAGGGTCACGGCCGGTAATTCGGTAAGTCCCGCGACCCCGGCAGGCCAGCTGGCCCTCTAAAGGGGGGCCCCGTCATTATGCTGACGTTCTTTACACAACGCGCCGTCGACTCGGTCATGGTCCATGTTGGGACAGCGAGTCGCCGATTACTCGCCGCCCGCATGTCCGCGCCCACCGCGGCCGTAGGTCGTCCGCCAACGTCCGTCGCGGTCGCCGTCAACCACTGCAGCTGGGGTAGAGGGAGGACGCTGTCCTTTCCCTCACGCGGCCCGCCTTCTCCTTTGCGAGCATGACTGCTTCGCAGAAAGAGACGACCGCTTCTCATTACTTCTCGCCCTACAGCATAGCCCCGACCAATGCCGGGTGCGAGGGGCGCTCCGCCCACGCGGGGTAGTCCTGCACCGTATGCTCCACCGTGTCCTCCGAGCGATCCTTGCAGTGGTGACATTTCGTGACGCCTATATAGCTTACTCTTCAAAAAGGGGTCTTACCACCCGACATGGTATCTATTTTAGAAATATGTAACTACTGCATTGTTGTAAAGATTCTGGTTGAAGTGTTTGAAGACGAGACTAAGTTAAAATGTTTGAATAAAATACTGTTTTTGAGAAATGATTAAAAAGTGTTTTGACTGACTATAATATAATGTCATCGTAAGTACAGTCCGACATAACGGTGGGGAGTTCGAATCGGTGTCGGGGGACGATGAAGTACCTGGCACTCGCCCTCGACAGCTGGTAGCACTTCGGGGAACATTTCCTGCACTTGGCCCCAAAGCTGAATCGTGCATTAGCCGCCCTCTGGAGACTCCTGTCTCCACCCGACACCGATGCGAACTCCCCACCGTTATGTCGGACTGTACTTACGATGACATTATTATTAAAGTCAGTTAAAACACATTTAAATCATTTCTCAAAAACAGTAGTTTATTCAAACATTTACCGAGGCCGAGATTAGGCAGGAGCCTAAAAAAGCCAAACGCCCCGTGTCGCAGGCTGCATGCTGGTGTCGTGTGATCCATGGCCCTCTACGGAGCCCCCGTGTGGGCCCTGAGCATGCGACGCGACCTACTCAAAGCTGGTCGCATCGCTGGGGCGAATCCCCGCTATAGCTCCAGCGCGATCTCAGGGCAGTAAGGAGTGAAAGACCAAGCCACAACCGCGGCGATGAGACCCATCTTCAAGGAGTGGCTGGATAGGCGTCACGGGCGTCCTGACTTACCACCTGACGCAGGTTCTTACCAGACACGGAAGTTCCGGGAGGTACCTGTGTCGGATAGGGAGTTAAGAAACGCATTGGTGTCACCACTGAGAGGATCACCCGGAGGACACGGTGGAGCACACGGTGCAGGAACGCCCCGCTTGGGCAGTACACCACCGTGTCCTGACGACAGCGATTGGCATAGGTCGAGACCAATCTGCGTGGCGAGACGGAGTGGGCAGCGGTCGCCTCCTTCTGTGAAGTAGTAATGTTAGCGAAGGAGTGCGTCCTCCCCGTGCCCCAGCCGCAGAGGTAGACGTGGGGGTGATGGATGTCTCAAGCCGATCTCCGGCCACCGTAGGCGCGAACATACGGGCTTTAATAATGGACGACTCGATGTCCGACCATAAACAATGCCCGGGTCGACGGTTTGATGTGTTTCAGGCGCGCCTCAAAGAGTGTCAGCACAATGACGTAACAAAGCCTCCCGGGGTCGCGAATCTAACAAATACCGTGACCCCGGAACGTAAAGGGCTATTGCAGGGCACAGTGAATTTTAGTCAGTGCAAGTCTGACAGTCCCTCCTGCCCTGCCCTAAGTGGGACTAGGGTACTCATTTGATGATTTTATAAAGCTAAAAAAACGTCGCCAGGAAGAAATCTAACACATAAATACAACACAGCCGATTAAGAATAGAGGAATAACATAATAGATAACGCAGTTCAAACACAACACTATCACATCAATCAGCAGCGAGTGGAGAGAGTGAGTCAGCTGCAAATCTGACAGAACTGCCATATATGTTGCGTTGACCGTTGAAGAATTTGAACTATCCATAACTTTTTTTTCCCAGGATAGATTTTTTTGTACTCATAAAAAAGTAAACTTATTTAATGAACTTTCAAACAATATAAGTGTCATGCTCCGACGCCACTTGGGTCAGGGCCCATAAAAAAAATTCCGATCTCACGGAAATTATAGTCACATTGCCCCTGTACAGTCAAAACAAATTAAGATAGACCGTAAATCAAGGCAACAAGACTTAAAAGTGCAATTTTATTTGTATTACTTAATACAAGTTCCGTCATTCAATACAAAATAAAGAAAAATAAACCTTACTGCAAAATAACTAATTTCGTTAATAACAATGTTAAATTAAAAATTCAATATATGTATTATGATTATAACATAATATCTATTCTAATTGGGGTGTCTGTGGGTGTGCGTTAATAACGTTACCTACATGTTTTATACGGGTCGAATTGAAGTCGGTCAAAAATGTATCCATGCGGGCAACATCTTATTTATTTATTTATTTTATTTATTTTTCATTCATCACTGGATAGGATATCCATTAGTGTTATAGTAAAACCTTCTCCAAAATGTAACAAACGCTTTCTCAAACATGCAAACAATACAAACATACAGGTCCAACTAACAACCAACCTTTTTTTTAAGTCGGTTAAAATAATAATAATATACTTAAAATAACTTTTCTTTCAGAAATCCATGACCTTGTTTCTTATTTTCATGACTTTTTGGATTGGCTTCCAAGTTATCTTGCACTTTCATTTATTTGTTTGTTTATTTTAGAAGTTTGTTTAATGTTTTTATTTTACCCGTTTTTGGAGCGTGAGTCTTTAGGTTGTGGAAAATAGACAGCACTACAGATCGTCTAGGCCGGATCCACACGCTGGCCGTGTTTGCCCTGTTTAGACAGGCACTAGCAGATATTTTAAATAAAACGAGTATCCATTATTAAATATGTGTATTCACTTGACTCTCACACAACCAGTGCCGGCACGTCCCGGTGTTGCCAACCCCAGCGCCCTTATTCCTTATGACCATTATTGCCATCCCAAACTGAATCCCCCCTTTTACAATTGTAACAATAATGGGACGACACAAATTTTACATTAATTAATTAATCAACATAAGCAATTGAACCTGACAGTAACTTAAAAACTAATGCAAAGAATAATCAGCAAATCTTATAGGAGGACGCACTGAGCGACCAGACCTAGTAGTCTGCATAATTTCAGAACTACCAGTAGCTTCTGATTGAGTTGACATAGGTTGCCCAGAACAGGGCTGATCATCATTTGCTTCATTATTAATCTGAACAACTATTTGTGAATCCCTACTTTTAGGCTCATGCATAATCATTGGTTTTTCCATAAACACATTTCTACTATGCATCAAATGTCTTTCATTTCTCCTTACTTCATTCCCCTTCTCCGTTTTAACTACAAATGACCTAGGCCCCTCTTTTCTAACTATTTTCCCCTGTTCCCATATTTTACTTGGTTGATTTTGAATTTTAACATCCTCTCCACAATGAAATGACTTTTTGTCAATGGCAGTCTTATCATAATTTAACTTACTTTTGTTTTTCAACTGTAACATTTTTTCATATACCTGTTTAGGAACATGTGGTTTTAAGCTTTTCACAGAACATGGTAATTTAGTGCGCAGTTTTCTGGCCATTAAAAGTTCAGAAGGACTGTAATCCAACCCAGCTACAGGTGTGGCTCTGTAATTCAACATAGCATCATTAAAATCAGTGTTACTTTCTCTGCACTTCCTCATCATGTTCTTTACAATTCCCACTGCCTTTTCGCTTAAACCATTAGATTGAGGGTACCTAGGACTAGAATGCACTAGTTGCATGTCATAAGATTCTGCAAACTGCCTAAAGTTGTAACTGGCAAAAGGCATGTTATCACAAACAATAACCTTAGGAAACCCATGAACAGCAAAAATCACTTTTAATTTTTTAATTACTGTACCCGCTGTTTTATCTTGCAGCACCTTAACTTCAATCCACCTCGAATAATAATCAACCACAACTATATAATCTTTAGTTCCATACGTGCAAATATCCATCCCAACCTTAAAAAACGGTAGGTCAGGAATCTCATGAGACATGAGAGAATCTTTAGGCTTTGAAACTCTATATTTTTCACAAATATTACACGAGAAGACAAACTTCTCAATGTCTATTGACATTCCCGGCCAGTACAGCAAATTTCTGGCTCTCTTTTTACATTTACCTGCCCCTACATGACCTGTGTGTAAGCTTTCTAGCACCCCTTGCCTCATATTTTGTGGCACTACTATGCGATCATTATAATATACAATGTTATCTTTTACATGTAACTCACTTCTCAGTTTATAATAGACACTCAAATTTTTACTGGTAATCTTCCTATCATTTTTAGGGTACCCTTCATTATACCAAATGGTAACCTGTCTCAAATCTGTATCATTTAAAGTTTCATTTTGAAACTCTGCCAATTTTTTATCTGCAACTGCTAATTGTTGTTCAAAACTATGCACTAACTCCTGCACAGTTGGATCTATTTTAGCATTGTCCATAATATAGTGCCTAGACAGATAATCAGCTACAAACATTTTGTGCCCCGGCACATACTTAACCTCAATATCATATTTTAGCAATTTTAATACCATCCTTTGTAGTCTACAACTAATTTTATTGATGTCTTTGTTGACTATTGATTCCAGAGGTTTATGATCTGTTTCAACCACAATCTTTCGACCATACACAAATTGGTGATACTTTTCTAATGAAGCACATATGGCAAAAAGTTCCTTTTCAATTGGTGCCCATCTTTTCTGGCAATCAGTATAGCAACGAGAATAAAAAGATATAGGCCTACCTTTTTGTAAAAGACATGCTCCCATCCCATCCTTTGAACTATCAGTCTGCAAAACCACTGAACCTTCTTTTGTCAAAATACCTAATGTAGGTGTACAAGATAACTTATTTTTTAACTCTTGAAATGCTTGAGCCTGTGAGTCTTCCCATACCCACTCCACTTCTTTTTTAAGCAACCACCTTAAAGGTTCAGTAGTTTTTGTATACTGCGGAATGAATTTACATAAATAATTGCACATCCCTAGGAATTTTTGCAACTCTTTCACATTGTTAGGTGCTTTTAGTTCTGTAATAGACTTCACATGGTCTGGATCTACCTGTATACCAGACTTTGACACTATCAATCCCACATACTTAACGTGATCTAATCTGTACTGTAACTTTCTTTGATTAAATTTAACTTTATGTAGTCTAGCCCTGTTTAAAACCTTTTCTAGTATTTCATCATGGTCTTGTTTATTTTTTCCTGCCACAATAATATCATCAAAATACACCTGCACCCCCTCAATGTCACCAAATATATTTGAACTAACTTTTTGCATAACCTCTGGGGCAGATGATATACCAAAGGGCATTCTCAAGAATCTGTACCTACCAAATGGGGTGACAAAAGTGCAAACTTTATCCGGATCGTCTAACAAAACCTGTAGAAACCCATCCTTTAGGTCTAACACAGTAAATATTTCTTTTTCTGATAAATTGCTGTAAATTTCCTCCGGAGATGGAATCAAAAATTTTTCCCTTTCAATACTGTTATTAAGTTCTTTAGGATCTAAGCACAATCTAAGAGACTTATCCGGCTTTTCCACAATAACAATGTTGTTACACCATGCAGTAGGGTACTCAACCTTTTCTAACACACCTAATGTTTCATACCTATCCAAAGTTTGTTTCAATCTGTATTTAATTTTCTCTGGAATACGCCTGATGGGCTTATTGACAGGCTCTGCATCTTGCCTTAACTTTAACTTATAAATTCCTATCTCTCCTAACCCAGTAAAAACATCCTTATTTTTTTCCACAAACCCTTCTTTCATTGATTGATCTTCCTTTTCCACTACATCTACTCTTTTCAACAAGTTTAACTTAATACAGTCTTTCAATCCTAACACTGACTGTACAGGCAAATCAATCACATTAAAGTTTAACTTATGACTTATACCTTTTACTTTGCAGTTCAAAGTATCACATCCAAGAGGCTTATTTTCTCACCATTGTAGACCACTAGCACTGTTTGAGTTTCTTGTAAGGAATTTTTGTTCAACTTTACATAGTCACTCTGAGATAAAGTATTGCACTCCGCTCCTGTGTCCAGCTTAATTGACAAATTTACTCCTTCAATTTCAACATTTTCTTTCCATTGCACTTTACCTACACTGTCTACACAACATATTCCATCTAATGCGAACTCTTCTTCATCCTCTTCTTCTTCCATTAGCATCATTCTCCTGCTTCTTGACTGTCCAGCTGCCTGCTTAGTTTTCCCAGCCTCCTGCTTAGAACTTCTACATACTGCTGCAAAATGATTATACCTAGTACACAATGCACACCTTTTTCCAAGTTCCGTCACGCAGGGCGTTTAACAATGCATTTACATGAGCTTGCCCACACCATGAGTACTTAAGATTACGAACATAATATCTGTATTACTAATTGGGGTGTCTGTGGAGCTTGCGTTAATACGTGCACCTACATGTTTTATACGGGTCGAATTGAAGTCGTCAAAAATGTATCCATGCGGGCATAGGCATCTTATTTATTTATTTATTTTTCATTCATCACTGGATAGGATATCCATTAGTGTTATAGTAAAACCTTCTCCAAAATGTAGACAAACACTTTCTCAAACATGCAAACAATACAATCATACAGGTCCAACTAACAACCAACCTTTTTTTAAGTCGGTAAAATCATAATAATATACTTAAAGTAACTTTCTTTCAGAAATCCATGACCTTGTTCTTATTTTCATGACTTTTTGAATTGGCTTCCAAGTTATCTTGCACTTTCATTTATTTGTTTGTTTATTTTAGAAGTTTTTTCATACGTTATTTATGATACTAGTGCGGTAAGTTGGTTTTTACAAACGAGTAGACGAATGTAAGCCCGAGGCGAAGCCGAGGGCTTACCATAGTCACGAGTTTGTAAACACCAATTTCCGCACGTGTGTCATACAACGTTTTTCAACACATTTGCGAGAAAATAATAGCAATATGTAATTAAACCAACTCCTCCGTAACAGTAGAAAAGCCAACTTTTTGAAGTTCCTATATGAAATTTGCAAATGGCGCCACATGCACGTAGTGGAAATTAGAACTACATCCTTCGTCTCAGTTACTCATTAGTATTAAAGTGGACAACGTATTGATCAAAAGCCTTCCAAGGAGGTTCGATCAGTCAGGCTGTTGATTCTCAGAACGTGAAACTCTTTTGACATTCTTTTTATTTTTAATGGAAATTGCAAAAAAACCGTAAGAAAACGCACGGCGCTATACAACGGAGCGTGCGGTAAAGTAGGTACTTAGGTGAGAGTACGCTATTTTACCTGCACGCTCCGTTGTATGACAGGCACTAGCAGATAACTTTCGAACAATGTATACAGGCTTCGTAAATGCATTTTTCGAGCAAATGTGTTGAAAATGTTTTTATTTTACCCGTTTTTGGAGCGTGAGTCTTTAGGTTGTGGAAAATAGACAGCACTACAGATCGTCTAGCGCCATCTCGTTCCTTATGCCGGATCCACACGCTGGCCGTGTTTGCCCCACAAACGGGGCCCCGTTGAGCTTCCTTTTTATGTAATCTTCATCTATAGGTACTTGTTTTAACATGTTTTTATGCCATTGGCTTTAATTTACATCCCTGACTGTACTTGTTCACCAAACTCGACGTAAAGGTAATAGAAACCATAAAATATCAATACCTTGGAGAACAATAGACTTCCAGACTCGAAGTAACGGGTCTCGATATACCTAAAGGGAATAAAAATGCCCACTTTAGTGACCAGAAACTTAGAGTTGTTACTGACAACGTAGTATTTTAATGGAAAAGTTATTGGTAATACATTATTTTCGATCCATGATTTCTTTGCTGCGGATTTTTTATAACCGATTTTTGTATGTATTATTAACTTTTGCCTCCACCTGCCGAGTCCTGTGCAGTACGCAATTCAATTGCGTCGCATCGTCGCTAAAATAATTATGAGGACTTATTGTGACTTGTCACACCTAAATTATAATTACAGGAATTTCTGATTGATTGAAAAAAGGTGATATGATTACTTACATTCTTTTGCTGTGTAGGTTAATATATGCTTGACGTTAACTATGTCGCTTTGCATTGCACAGCCGCCCTTGTGTGTCGCAGGTGATGTCGCTGTCGGGCGACGTGCTGCCGCAGTACCGCCAGGAGGCGCCCAAGACGCCGCCGCACATCCTGCTGCACTACTGCGCCTTCAAGGCCATCTGGGACTGGATCATCCTGTGCCTCACCTTCTACACGGCCATCATGGTGCCGTACAACGTGGCGTTCAAGAACAAGACGAGCGAGGACGTGTCGCTGCTGGTCATCGACTCCATAGTGGACGTGGTGTTCTTCATCGACATCGTGTTGAACTTCCACACCACGTTCGTGGGCCCGGGCGGCGAGGTGGTGAGCGACCCCAAGGTGATCCGCAAGAACTACTTCAAGTCGTGGTTCCTCATCGACCTGCTGTCGTGCCTGCCCTACGACGTGTTCAACGCCTTCGACCACGACGAGGACGTGAGTATCCCAGTCGCGGCCGGCGCCCAGCGCGGCGCGGCCGTGAGTGACGCGTGCGTGTGCCGCAGGGCATCGGCAGTCTGTTCAGCGCGCTGAAGGTGGTGCGGCTGCTGCGCCTGGGCCGCGTGGTGCGCAAGCTGGACCGCTACCTGGAGTACGGCGCCGCCATGCTCATCCTGCTGCTGTGCTTCTACATGCTGGTGGCGCACTGGCTGGCGTGCGTGTGGTACTCCATCGGCCGCTCCGACGCCGACTCGGGCCTGCAGTACTCGTGGCTGTGGAAACTCGCCAACGTCACGCAGAGCCCGTACTCCTACGTGTGGTCCAACGAGTCGGACGGGCCCGAGCTCGTGAACGGCCCGTCGCGCAAGACCATGTACGTCACCGCGCTCTACTTCACCATGACCTGCATGACCTCCGTGGGCTTCGGCAACGTCGCCGCCGAGACCGATAACGAGAAGATCTTCACCATCTGCATGATGATAGTGGCAGGTGCCGGAATTCTTCTGTTATTAGCCGGAGCACGGCGCGACCCCCGCGTAGGGCTCCCGGGGCCCGCTGCAGCCAGGCTCCTCGTGGGGCCCGCTGCAGCCAGGCTCCTCGTGGGGCCCGCTGCAGCCAGGCTCCTCGTGGGGTCCGCTGCAGCCAGGCTCCTCGTGGGGCCCGCTGCAGCCAGGCCCCTCGTGGGGCTCGCTGCAACGAGGCTCCTCGAGGGGCCCACTGCAGCCAGGCCCCTCGAGGGGCCCACTGCAGCCAGGCCCCTCTAGGGGCCCGCCGGCCGGCCCTCGGGCCCCTGCAGCGCGGGCCGCGCCTCCTGCACCCTGTGTCCTCACTGTGTGTGTTGACTCGCGCACCTCGCCGCACCCACCCCCTCACCCCGCTCCCTGCTCCGTCCAAAAACAACCATAGCCCCCCCCCCCCTCTAACCCCCGTGCAGGCCCACGAAGCGTCGCGGCGCGTCACATACGTGGTCATTAATCTTGACCGTTTTGTACGACACTTCTCACATTCAGTTTGCATCACAAACCAAAAAAACCCGTTGAAGTCAACAAATTTTAATCTGTAGTCTAAACCACAACTTTGAATCAGACAACGTATTTCTGGTATACGCAATGTGTTCGCCCGTGCGGCTGCCGGTGAAATATTTCCTCGC
Organism: Agrotis segetum; assembly: GCA_036375495.1. Taxonomy (NCBI): domain Eukaryota; kingdom Metazoa; phylum Arthropoda; class Insecta; order Lepidoptera; family Noctuidae; genus Agrotis; species Agrotis segetum. Next base: position 46,464 of record JAQSVV010000697.1, on the reverse strand, counting down.
GTAATAGTCTACATACATACCATGTGAGCTTCCGCGATATTGAAGTCGTACAAGACGGTCCTCGTCGTCCCGTTGGATCACCCGTTACATTACATTTGCTAGGTACCCGTTTGATACATTTGTACGTTTTGGTTTGTTGCCGCTCCAGTATGCGGCTATTAAGTTTAGCTAGTGAGTGACACATTCGAGAAGTATTAAGAGAGCTATCACATTTTAACTTGTATTTGAACATTTTGATTCGTGTTAAAGTAGAATTTCATGAATCATCCTTGGCAGAGACATTTTACTCATGTTCATAATTAAATAAATTGAAATACATTTCACGGCATCAGACCCGAGACAAATAATCAGATCAAATAACCAGTCTAGTAGATCTCGAGCCTATCCTGTATATAAATGCTTTACTGACCCGGTTAGATATTGGATTTAAAAAAAAATCAATAATCCTGGCCAGGAATCGAACCCACTGATTTTGGAAAAAAACACACTCTGTATTATTATGGTGGGGGTCAGATGAAAAATGAGAAAAGATAAAAAAGATACAATAACGCTGAATATAAAACATCATTGCAGACACCATTTTGTCTGCGTCAGCCAACGACGGATATTCCTCGGTTATGTAGTTAATGAATAGAATTGAATATTTCTTTATTTGCACAGACAGTAGGTACAGGTTTCAGATGTTAAATGATGTTATGGTAAAATTATTATTGCTACATCCAAGTATAATAATACTAGCTGTTGCCAGCGGCTTCACCCGCTACAACTCGAAAATTATCCCACGGGAACATAAAATCGGGATAAAAACTATCCTATGTGTTAATCCAGGTTATAAACTATCTGTATACCAAATTTTAGCCAAATCCGTTCATCTGTTTTTACGTGAAAGAGTAACAAACATCCATACATCCATACATCCATACATACAAACTTTCGCCTTTATAATAGTAGTAGGATCTTCGAGAAACAGACACGTTAGGAAAAGCTGTAGACATCGATATTCATTGATTAGGTAGGTATAGGTACTGATTTTTGTGGAGATTGATGGTATCTAACTTTCTCGAAGATATTATTTTATTAAAATTTTTTTGTTGCCGTATCTCATCTACTTATAATAAATCTGTAGAGAGGTTAATTCTGTAGGTAAGTACATGAAATATATTTCCAAAATAGAAATATATTTCCAAAATAGAAACACATTTCCAAAATAACTATCAGGGGGTGATTAGGGATCGATACTGATGCCAAAAGTGCAATCAGTAAAATTATTGTCTGTCTGTATAACCGTTATAGAAACAAAAACTACTCGACGGATTTTGACGAAACTTGGGACAATTATTTTTCATACTCCTGGGCTGGTTATAGAATACTTTTCATCACGCTACAATCAAAAGGGGCAGATCAATGAAAGGAAATGTAAGGAAAACGGGAGAAGTTACTCCATACACGCTAATCTTCGGAACTACTGGACGGATTTGATTGCGTTTTTTTTTTGTTGTATAGTTATGAATTCTGGGCAACATTAGGCTATAATTAATATAACATGGAAACTTGAACATCTGATGCAGAACTGCAATAGATCAGCTAAACTATAAGAGATACAAAAATAGCGCTTTAGCAAAAATTGTTAAACGTGATGAGCATATTCTGCTGAGAGAATAAATTTGAAGATGCACTTGATGTGGAACTCCAAGAGCCTAGCTACACTATAACATAATATAGTAATGACGTCTTAGCAAGACTTATTCAGCCTGATGAGCACTCTCTGTTGTTGTATAAAAATTGAAGATCTGGAATACCTGATGTATAACAACTCCAAAAGTCACATAAATCACGTCATAGCAAGATTTGTTTAGTCTGATGGGCATTTCCTGTTGACTTACTTTTGTAAGAAAACTGGAATGTCTGGAATCGTCATGCGTGTCCCGTTGTTTTCCGAGGCTCTAAGAATTCGACATCAGACGTTTCAGATCTTCGATTTTGACGACCCCATTGCCGCTGGCATACGCAACAGGATCCGCGTACGAAGTCGCTGGCAGAAGCTAGTATTTAATAAAATATGTGAAAGTAGAGAACTTTCACATATTTTATTAAATAATATAATAAACGGTAAAAACAATACATTTCAATACAAGTGGAGAAAGTTTAGGCATACCAGGCGAGATACCATCCACCGAGCATCCGCTACAGAGCGGCGCGCGGCGGTGGCGAGGGGCGGATCAGAAACAATAATAAATGCCCATGACGTGTATCTAACCATGTTTTTTTTTGTAAACGTTACGTGTTCTGTGCCCAAACTAGGACTTTCTCCCGTGTCACCTGGGTGCGTTTACAAACATAGAAGGAAACTCACATACACAAACACCCAGACAAGGAACAATACTTTGCTTGCAGATCATACAGATGACGACGAGCGGTGCCGCGACTCACCAATCAAATGGCTTGAATACAATAATGTGTCACGAGGCCAGCCACGTGCCTCAGCCATGGGATTGTAGGATCGCGGCACAGCTCGTCTCCGCTCCGCCTCAGTGGAACCGCAGCCTTAGGCTGCCTGTCCATAGGAGCGGAGAGAGGCTGCGGAGCGGAGAAACGGAGGCATATTACCAATAGGATTGCACCAATAAGAGAAGATTTTTTGCAATCCTATTGGCTAATATTTCCTCGTTTCTCCTTCCCGCCATCGCCATCTCGCCACATCTCGCTCCGCATCAATAGAATTGCGTTGCCGGAGTGGAGCTGTGTCAATAACGCAATTCTATTGGTTGTTCAAAACACGTCTCGACTCGCACAGCTTTGGTGGAGTCTCGGCCTTAATCTTTCCAAATATCGCTTGGATATCAGTAAAACTATGTTTATAACACAACAATTTTTTTAAAGTTATTGTTCTGTGCCACAGTTTGAATAGGCACGCATATGACCTAATATTAAACCATAGCTTTTTTTATAGCGTGGTGACCCTGCCCGGGGTGGGAGGACTCATTTGATGATTCATCAAATGAGTCCTCCCACCCCGGGCAGGGCGGGAGGGAATGTCAGTCTTCTACTGACTTAAATCCACGGTCTCATTCAATAGCCCTTTCTGTTCCGGGGTCACAGTAAGGAAATAATCCCGCGACCCCGGCAGGCTTTGGCCCCCTGAGAGGGGGAGCCCGTCATTATGCTGACGCTCTTTGAGGTGCGCGTGGGACATAACGCGCCGTCGACCCGGGCATGGTCCAATATGGTCGGGCAGCGAGTTGCCTTTTACTAACTGATGCCCGCATGCCCGCGCCTACGGTGGCCGGTGATCGTCTAGCGACGTCCATCGCCGTGGGCGTCCACCACCGCGGGTGGGGCGGAGGGAGGACACCTTTGTCCTCTCTCGCACGCGGCCCGCCTATAACACAACAACTTAGAAAAAATTACGTATAGATTGATGTGTAGCAGATTGATTCGAAATTGACAGATGATTGAGCTGAATGCCCTGAGATAGAGTCGTCATTAGGAATTTCTACTTTTTGCTACCACGAGCGCTGCAATCGATTCTGATTAGGACCCACCTAGTACTTCTCACCCTGCAAATATTGGTATTGAACCAAATGGGACTTAGTTATCTGTTTTTTTTTATTTCTGCTCTTCATGTGCTCTAAAGAAAAAAACACGAGTTTGAATTACAATGCGTAATAAACCCAATCGTGGTCCGATTCGTAGCAGTTCTCGAGGTAAGTGTGTACTGAAAAACGTCGTTTGTTACACGTGGTGTGGGCATTTGTTATTGCTGATCGCAGCTCCTCAAACCTCTCAATTTCGACACAAAGGGGGAATCCCTTGTATCGAAATGTACAGACGCCCCAGCAAGCAGGTCAACCTGCCCGAATCTGTCAAATTTTACCAATCGAATATTAATTTTCCATTATTGCGATAAGGATGAAAATTTAATATACTAAATAAGTGACAGAGTGGTAGCTTGCAATGGTGTGCTGGCGTGTGTACCTACTGTAGTGAAGTATAATGTTATCGCACGTGTCGCGGTGAGCGGACAGCGACCTCTCCGCTGACCGCGCAGCGTTCCATGTTGGCAGCGCTGCTGTACGCCACCATATTCGGCCACGTCACCACCATCATCCAGCAGATGACGTCGGCCACGGCCAAGTACCACGACATGCTGAACAACGTGCGCGAGTTCATGAAGCTGCACGAGGTGCCCAAGGCGCTGAGCGAGCGCGTCATGGACTACGTGGTGTCCACTTGGGCCATGACCAAGGGCCTGGACACGGACAAGGTAGGCCGCCCCCCCCCCCTACCGCCGCCGCCCCGCCCTCACCGCCCCGTCACCCCGCTCTCTGCCGCGCCCGCAGGTGCTGAACTACTGCCCCAAGGACATGAAGGCGGACATCTGCGTCCACCTGAACCGCAAGGTGTTCAACGAGCACCCCGCCTTCCGGCTGGCGTCCGACGGCTGCCTGCGCGCGCTGGCCATGCACTTCCAGATGTCGCACTCGGCGCCCGGCGACCTGCTGTACCACACGGGCGAGTCCATCGACTCGCTGTGCTTCATCGTCACCGGCAGCCTCGAGGTCATCCAGGACGACGAGGTCGTCGCCATCCTCGGTACGTACTCGACTCGAGTCGTGCTCGCGCTTCGTGCGCGTGCGACTGACGACCGCGCTCCGGCGCTCTCGTTGCAGGCAAGGGCGACGTGTTTGGAGACTCGTTCTGGAAGGACAGCGCCGTGGGGCAGTCGGCCGCGAACGTGCGCGCGCTCACCTACTGCGACCTGCACACCATCAAGCGCGACCGCCTGCTCGAGGTGCTGGACTTCTACCAGGCCTTCGCCAACAGCTTCGCGCGCAACCTCACGCTCACGTACAACCTGCGTCACCGTCTCATATTCCGGAAAGTGGCGGACGTGCGGCGCGAGCGCGAGCTCATGGAGCGGCGCAAGCGAGAGCCGCAGCTGGAGCAGGCGCAGGACCACCTGGTGCGCAAGATCTTCTCGCGGTTCAGGCGCGAGCGGAGCGTGGCGGCGGCGCCCGCGCCCGCGCCCGCCCGCGCCGCGCCCGCGCCCGCGCCCGACCCCGAGCGCGGCGAGCCCGCGCCCGCCGCCGCGCCCGCGCCCGCCGCCGCGCGCGGCAAGTGGGGCCGCCTGCTGGCCACGGGCTCGCTGGACGCGGGCGCTCCCGAGCCCGCGCGCGGCGCCTTCACGCGCAGCCTGAGCGCGCGCGACCGGCCGCCGGCCAGCGACGCCGCGCCCGCGCCCGCGCCGGCGCCCTCGCTCTCGCTCAAGGTGATGGCCTGGCCGAGCGCGCCTGCCGCGCCCGAGCGCTCGCTCAGTGACGCTGTCTGTCGGCAGGCCACGTTCGCGAAGGGCCGCTCGGCGAGCGCGCTGAGCGCGGGCGGCGCGGGCGCGCGGCAGGACACCATCGAGGAGGAGCTGGACGAGCGGCGCCCCAGTGTGTCTGCGCACGCGCTGCACGCGGCGGCCACGGCTCACGCGGCGCAGTCGGCGCACGCGTCACACGACGCCGCCCTTGCCGAGCTGCGCCGAGACGTGCGTAACGAGGTGCAAAGACTGCAGCAAAAGGTTATGAAGCATTAATAATTAGATAATTAGGTTCTCGCACATCCCCTGTTTCTTCAGTTGTCCTTCGCTTTCCAAGGATGCGGCGATGGCTTCTTAAAACCATCTCTTTACAAAAGATGCGACCGAACACGACCGGGTCACGGTCATAGTACTTACATTCCCAAGTAACACAAACAGCATTATAACAAACGAATTTCAAACTTATGTAGAGCTTAAGCTCCTTAAAGACTCGTATATATACGTTCACCGAGCGTCTTGACGCTTTATATTGGCATTTTTTAATTATTATAATGCTTTACTCTGTATAATGGTTGTACAATGACATATCAGAATCCTGTTATAAAACCTGGAGTTTTAGTGCAGCAAGCTACAACGAAGCTGTACAGCTTTCAGCTGTTGTTAGTGCTTTTAGATGTAGCCCAAGTAACACATCAAAGCATTATATCGGCAGTCTTACAGCATTTCTGTAGCGTTAAAGCATTTTGAAGGTAGCCCTATATTAGCCCTACAAACGTATATGCGGCTGATATAACTCTTATTTGGGCACAAATTTTACGGCTTTAGATCCTAAATGGGTTCACATAGTTGTTTAATTGCATCATAAGCGCATTATATTAGCATTATTGTGGTCAATGAAGATGCCAATCGCATTATAAAAGCATTATTACGGTCAATGAAGATGCCAATCGCATTATAAAAGCATTATTACGGTCAATGAAAATGCCAATCGCATTATAAAAGCATTATACTAGCATTATTATTAATAGTGAAGATGTTAATAGCATTACTAATGCATTAGAGGAGCATAAAAGTGAAGTAAAAGCATGATTGTAGCCATTGAAGTGTTCACAGTTAGAACTTGAATAAATCCCACATCATTGCAAAAACGTCTCTATTACCACGGTATAAATTTTATAATAGAATTATCGTTGTAACTTGACTACTACTTTGCTTTTTTATATGGACAAACACACTGCGCAGTAATATTTGAAGGCAGAAAGCAACTTCAGAGCCTAAAACTTATATAAATTTTGATTGAATGTAAACAAATATTGTGTCATCAGTTGCTATAGTTTGTCCATGTTCGTCCATAATAAAAAGGCATAGTAGTTAAGTTCAACGATAATTTGTATTAAAAAATTTATACCATGGCATTAGAGATGTTTTTGCAATACCTAATGAGGGGTTTACTAACTGTGAACACTTAAATGGCTAGAATCAGTCTTTTACTTCACTTTTATGCTCCTCTAATGCATTTGTAATGCTATTAACATCTTTACTATCAAAAATAATGATAGTATAATGCTTTTACAAAGCGATTGGCATCTTCAGTGACCGTAATAATGCTTTTAAAATGCGATTGGCATCTACCTTGACCGTAATAATGCTTCTATAATGCGATTGGCAACTCCTTGATCACAATACCTAATGCTTATATAATGCGCTTATAATGCCATTAAACAACTATGTGAACCCATTTAGGATCTAAAGCCGTATAATTTTTGCCCAAATAAGAGTTATATCAGCCGTATATAGCTGTTGTTAACTGTTAAGGAACTCCTGGGACTGACTTCACAAAATAACAGGGATCTGGAGTTGATCTGATGATGGTGACGCCATCATGTTATGTTCACCACATCTCTGATAAATAATAATGTCCTCAGAACTACAATTGTTAACTTTATTTCAACAGAATCGGTTCAAATTGAAAATTCTGTAGGAAGATTGACAATTAATTCCTTTTTTCTACCCTTAGAGGCCGATTTTAGTTTTGAAATTTAAATGGGACCAACTTTGAGATATGCTCTTTCGAATTTTTGAAATCGGAACACGTTAGGAAAAGTTATGCGTGGTCCTCCTTTTTTTTAGTCGGTTAAAAAATAAAAAAAGGTGATTACTGTTCAGCAGATTGCGACCAAAGTTATTAAAGATTACGGAAGTTGTTTTAAAAGAACAAAACAAAACCAACCACTAGAATAAGAAATTGGAAAAACAACAATTTTTTTACTAAACTGTCAATTTTTTTTCTAGTTACTACTTTACTAACGCGACATTTTGCGAAAGAGGCATTGTGAGAAGGTGACTTTTTGAGAAAGAGACGTTTTGCGCCTGTGCCAGCCAAAGTTAATTGACTTCCGACGACGGATAAATGTCGAATTCCAAGGAGGTAACCCTGAATAATTTCAACCCAAAATAAACCTAGACGGTGTACGGTTTCAGCTGGGGCGTGTGGAGGAGTTGCTGACAATGTTGGCGTCGCGGCTGGGAGCAGACCCTCTGGCGGAGGGCGCGGGCGGGGGGGCGGCCGGAGCTGCGGGGGGGGCGGGGGCAGCGGGCGGGGGGGCCGCGCCCCCGGAGCCCGACGCGCCGCGCTCCTCGGACGCCGCCGGCACCGCCCGCAAGAGACGCTCCAAGGTGACGACCGGCTCCAGCTTGTTTGTGATGTTCACTTTCGGTCCCGTCTTTAACACCGTTATTCCCCGACAGGCGCGGAGTAAGGGCACCGCGCCCACGCCGCCCGCCACGACGCCGAGCGAAGCCCCCGGGACCGGCGGGGGCCCCGCAGGCCCCGTCCCCACGGGCCCCGCCAGCCCGGCATCACAGCGACGCCGCGATTTCGTGTAGCGCGCGGCGGCACCCGGCGTGCGGCCGCAGTAGCGTCGGGTGCCCCCGCCCCAGAAATGCCAGAGGCCCCCGACCCGAGTGTCAGGGACCCCGCCATAAGAGTGTCAGGGGCCCCGCCACAAGTGTCAGGGACCCCGCCACAAGAGTGCCGGGCGACCCAGCCCCATCTCTGTACATACTCATGATAATGTAGATATTAATGTAGATTCACATGATATAAGTAGGCACGCTGCGTTACGCTTCTGACACCGGGCCACGGGTGACGAGGCTCAATGTCGCCGTGGTTTGAGAACGAGCCCGCGAGGCGGCATATGTAGCACTGCTGTCGACTTTACTCACTGGCGATCTGTCTGCCGACCACACACTTGCTTGTGCGATATATTCTTACTCAACTCTATTTTATTTCCACACTGCTCGGTAAATACTTCTTTCATAATTTTCTGTCCTTTCGATCCGGGAGCCACATGTTTCCGATTTCACCCAGCTCGCCCGACACACCTCTGGGGTACGTCACAGTTCATCATAGTCGTTATGTTGTCCCACAGTCCCACAGCTGCACGAGCACTCGACAGACGTGGCTAGCTCAGTATCACAACAGCTCTGTGCTTGTTTGAGCAATGCCATTATTGGTGTGTTTCGGAGGGGTCTTTAAAAAAAAAAAATATTTACAAAAACTTGGTGGTGGTGGAGTAGATTGCCAGCGAATCATAATTGACTTTCCTTGACAGGGCACGTCCGTTTCAACGGCGCGGCCATGGCCATGCCATTGGCTTTTTTTTTACGTTATTGTCTATTCCCAAAACCATGAATCCCCGTTAGCACGAGCGCTTTTTTGGGGGTTAAAAACCATCCGAAATATTATGACCAAATGCTTTCCCATATATCTGTTCACCCGTCGGCGCTTTTGTCGAACTGTATTTTCTTTTAAGTGCTGGGCAGTGACATTTAAGTTCAATTTAATTTATTGGGATCTTTAACTGTTTAACCACGGCTTTGACAGACTTATGGTTTGGGGAATTGACTTTTACAAATTATTATTAGTCATGACCTCTCCTTTAAAACGGACATGAGGGGCTTATCAAACGAATTTGTAAAGAATTGTATTATTAGGTACTTAAGGAAGTGAAAAAATCTGTTTTAGTACCTACAGTATACATACTAAATATTTCGCATTTAAAGCAACATTTTTCACAGTTCATTTTCCCTAAAGGCTTGCGTAGACGACAGATTTTTCCGCTCCGATAATATTTCCGGCGCGGATTTACCGCGAACTCAACGCACATGTTGTGCGATCATATTTTGTTTCTCGGAAATGTAGACAAGTGCACGCTATGGAAGCAAATATTCAGAAGTTACATTGTGTTGCAATATAAAAGATGTTGATGAAAAAAAGAAGACATTTTAGAAGAAAAATACTGGGTACCTACATCCCCTTATACAGGTGAATTTTTCAAGCGGGCATGGTTGGCTATATCCGAAACGACTATGAGGAATATAAAAAAACGTTGAAAGGAGTCTCATTGGATTTTAGAAAAATCAATCATCCTGGCCAGGAATCGAACCCGCTGATTTACTCTTTTCGATAGTTTTGCTATTAAGGATCAAATTCTAGGCAGTAATCAATATATTATGCTGATAGTTTTGGATATAGCCATCCACGCCGTTGAAAAATTCATCCTGTATATCCGAACTAAATATTCTATCGGATCGAGCGCACAACGCGGACTAAAGTGTGCCATGTACAATCGACAAAGTTGAATCATGACCCAGCAAAAGCTTAATTTCTTAGACTTTCAAATACAATTAGGTCCACATTCGCGTAAACATACATATCCATGGTAGTCCAGTCATTAAAGCCTAAACCCGAAAATAATTAGTAACTTGCTGAAATTTTAAGGGGTTCTTAAGGAAGGTAAAATAAGATACCGGGTGATTTTGCAGCGTTCTGGGGTGTACGGAAAGGGTTGAAAAGGGATGAAGTGTTTTTTGCTAATAAAATTGCCAAAAAAATTGGTAACACGCTGCAAATTTGGAATAAGGTTGTTCTTACGGTTTTGTCACGTGTATTAAATTTGCAGCGTTTTGCAACATACGGAACATTGTTTTTTTTCAAAACAGTGCAATTAGTTAAAAACAGGGGCAAGAAAATTAGTAACATGCTGCAAATTTGGAATTAGGTTGTTCTTACCGTTTTGTAACGTGTATGAAATTTGCAGCGTTTTGCAACATACGGAACATTGTCTATTATTAAAAAACAATGAAAATATTTAATCACACGGGTGTTAAAAAAAATTGTAACTCTCTGTAAATTTGTAATTAAGTTGTTTTTACCGTTTCATAAGGTATATCAAATTTGCAGCGTTTTACAACAAATTGAACATTGTTTATTATTAAAAAAACAGTGCGATATACGTTACGAAACGGTAAAAACAACTTAATTACAAATTTCATTGTTTTTTTAATAATAGACAATGTTCCGTATGTTGCAAAACGCTGCAAATTTTATACACGTTACAAACCGGTAAGAACAACCTAATTCCAAATTTGCAGCGTGTTACTAATTTTCTTACCCCTGTTTTTAACTAATTGCACTGTTTTTAAACAAAAAACAATGTTCCGTACCTATGTTGCAAAACGCTGCAAATTTAATACACGTTACAAAACCGTAAGAACAACCTTATTCCAAATTTGCAGCGTGTTACTAATTTTTTTGGCAATGTTATTAGCAAAAAACACTTTTTCACCCCTTTTCGTACACCCCAGAACGCTGCAAAATCACCCGGTATGTTATTTTACCTTCCTTAAAAACCCCCTAAAATTTCAGCAAGTTACTAATTATTTTCGGGTTTGGGCTTTAATGACTGGACTATGGTAAGGACTTTCAACTTTGTCAGTTTGACGGATTCAAACGTTTTTTTATTGTAAAAATAGGTCATGATTCAACTTTGTCGATTACCTATACTTACGTTGATTGAGTTCTATTTATTCGGGGACTCCGCTACTACTTAGTCGGGTTCTCTGCTGCATGTTCTCGGTTATTCGGGTATTTTTGTTACGCCGTACTTTTAAAACCTCGTTTATGTTACTCGGTACAGTTGTAAGCGATCTATTACAGCGGACAAAATCCGTCGTCTGCGCAAGCTATTAATCAGATAACATTTGAAGACCAACTCTATTTTTGTATGACTGCTATATTATCTCTTCTACACAAAGCAAAATGGCACTGTTTTGAAATAAGGCTTTCTTCATTGTTAGTACAATACGACTTGTTCCTCATCGAACTCCATTTGATGATTCATTAGCATTTGTCTCATCACGGGCTCTCGTATGTTTGTACTGCAACGACTAACTTTTATACGCTACAGTATCATGTACTTAGGGTAAGCTCGTACACATCTCTGTTCCGCGACGTACTCGCGCCTACATATCTAATCGCAATGCAATGGCGCACACGAGTAACATCGTCGGCTCAGTATTATATACACTTAGGACGTGCACCGACTCGACCGTCCGAAGCGCCTGTTGTATAGTTATTGGTTGTTAACGTTTTTAAAGTTTATTCGAGATATTATATATGTAAGCGTAGTGTACTCGGAAGCGCCAGCGGCAGTAGTCCAGTGGATGGAGAGAGGCAATGAAACAACTTTGTCGTTTTAATCCTAACTTTAATAATATATACAAAAGGAAATACATGACCGGCGCTAGCCTAGGGCAGAGCTATAAATCTCGCTCCGCTCCGCTCGTCGCTCCGCCGCCCGCTCCTCTCGTCGCCCCGCCGCCCGCTCCGCTACTGTCGCGGCGTGCCTGTGCCTCGCGACTAGTGCCTTGGGAGCACACAGCCGGGTGCACACCCGCAGAGATCTGAAGCTCTTTCGTCTGTCTCTAGAATATTATTTGTGAACAAGTTTCGAACATTCCAGCTATTTGTAATATTTTAACAGAATACAATATCAACATTGTAATAAAGTTGTTTCATTTATACGTTTGAAGGCCCTCATCATTGTAAGCAGTGTCAGGCGATTCATCGGCTGGACCCCTCCCCTCCCTCAATATAAATAAGTGCAGCAACATTTACGTGAATATTTTTAGGGGGTAAGAACTCGTCGAAACTAATTCGTAAACATTAGCACACTCCTCTGATAGGATATAAAACTCTTTGATCCAGTAAAAAATAATAGAAATGTGTCAATTTATAAGATAAGGAGTAACTCATGAAACAAATCGCAGGACCGAGTAAGAGAGTTCGAAAAACGTAATGCTTATTATTTGTTCAGGTAGCTGTAGTTTGTGTTATAAGTAGTGTCCGACCGAAACTGGGTTTTGAAACCGAAACCGTTACCGAACGGTGCTGGTACTATTTTGAAACCGAAACCGTAACGGAAACCTCGGTGCTGGTACTATTTTGAAACCGAACCCTCGTTGCTGGTACTATTTTGAAACCAAAACCGTAACCGAACCTTCGGTGCTGGTACTATTTTGAAACCGAACCCTCGTTGCTGGTAAGTCAAAGTCAAAGTCAATGAGAGAAGAAAAAGGTACTATTTTGAAACCAAAACCGTAACCGAACCTTCGGTGCTGGTACTATTTTGAAACCGAACCCTCGTTGCTGGTACTTTTTTGAAACCAAAACCGTAACCGAACCTTCGGTGCTGGTACTATTTTGAAACCGAACCCTCGTTGCTGGTACTATTTTGAAACCAAAACCGTAACCGAACTTTCGGTGCTGGTACTATTTTCGGCCGAAACCGAAACAATAATTATGTTTTTATTTTTTGTATGTCATCGTTGCGTATAATGTAAATTTATATTAAATTATTTTAAGCCGATAAAAAGGAATGGCTTTTAATTCGTCATGTTTATTATTATTTTTAATGATCGCCCACATAATCTTGTGATTGAATGATCTGATTTTAGATTTATTCGCTGTTAAAAGATTTAGAACCAAGCCTTCGTAGATGGTCTGGGGTGGGCCTTTAGCCAAACGGCTAGCGATAATTGTTAACGCTCAGCAGTTGCTAATACATTTTACACCCCATCGCATTATGTTGTAAATCTATTAAAGATTACAGATCGTTTTCGTTTGTTTCGCTCGCTATCGTTCAGCAGTCTTTAATAGAGTTTCAATTTTATGCACTGGGGTACTCCGTTATGTAAAATGTTGAAGTTATTGTTCTGTGCCACAGTTTGAATAGCCACGCATATGACCTAATATTAAACCATAGCTTTTTTTATAGCGTGGTAGAGTCATCAAATAAGTCCTCCCACCCCGGGCAGGGCGGGAGGGACTGTCAGACTTGTACTGACTAAAATCCACGGTGTCCTTCAATAGCCCTCTCTGTTCCGGGGTCACGGTAAGGAAATAAGTCCCGCGACCCCAGGGCAGGCTTTGGCCTTCTGAGAGGGGGGGGGGGCGTCCTTTTGATGACGCCCTTTGAGGCGCGCGTGGAACAGGACGCGCCGTCGACCCGGGCTGCGTCCATGGTCCGACGCCGTGGTTAGTCTACCACTGCGGTTGGGGCGGAGGGAGGACGCTGTCCTCTCCCTCTCGCGGCCCGCCTCCTCCTTCACGAGCATTACTGCTTCGCAGAAGGAGGCGACCACTTCCCACTCCGTCTCGCCCCGCAGCATGGCCTCGATCAATGCCGGGCGCGAGAAGTAAACCATAGCTGGCATTCATTGAAACGAGTATTTCATGGCACAAAATCATCTAAAGGGTTAAATTATTTTATAAAAAGCGTTGACCCGCGACTAGGAATTCCTCGTTTACAAACATTAAGAGCAAGCCATTTCATCACTAGTTAAACTAACAATATCTGGTTGACCGAGCTTCGCTCGGTTTTTAAAATGTCTATATCTTGGGAACCGAGCTTTTCTCGAACCTGGGACCTTGATAAATCAATTCCTTGAGCCGAAAAACCCCTAATCTGTAACTTTCATGAAAATCCTTGGAGTCGTTTCCGAGATCCTGATTATATATAAATATACAAGAACTACTCGTTTAAAGATATTAGATACACACACTGTGTGTATCTAATATCTTTAAACGAGTTTCCGGGTTTGGGTGTGTGTCACACACCCAAACCCGGAACAACAACTACTTGTAGATCGTACAAATAGTACTAGATTTAAACTGCGAGACCTACAGGAAACGTAAAAAATTAAGAAAACTTTGTGTCACACGGCACATTGTTGGTATTGACACTAGTTTTAGACTAACAAAGGCAAACGACAGTTGTCTGTCAAAATGCCTCTGTTTAGAAAGGTCAAACAACTAAACGTTTTCAAAAGTCGACTTGAAATATGATGCGCTGGCGAACATAGATCATCACGAACAACGTTAGCACGTGACTATCAAACATACCGAGCTAAAGAAACTACGGCCGAAACACGTATTGTTGGCCGAAACCGAAACCAAACCTTTGGTCGGACACTAATTATAAGTTTTTATTATTTTCTCAATTTAATATTGCTTCTTAATTTTTTAAAGACGATGCATTCTTTTTTGTTTTCTGTTCACACCTCACATACGTGAGGAATTGGTTCTCTGTTGACTATGGTCCCCTTTTTTTGTCAGTATTAATTGGCTGTAAGTCCTCCATGTACTAAAATAAATAAATAGTATTACATAATTGCATCTTGTCGATGAATACAGAAGTATTTAGATTGGAATGAAGCTCCTCTCTTCGTCGGTCCTCGAGCATGTCCCTCAGGCCCTCTTGTTCCGACACTGGTGTCAACTGTCACCCACAACGGATTTTGTTCAGTCTTAACACGGTGATGACACCATAGCGATACAATGAGGTAATGTCAAGCATTCAGGAAGACGAGAAACATTACTCGATATTGTAAATACCATTGAAATGATGGTGTTATTTTAGGGACAAGTTAATTCTTGCAGAAAATATATAAAAAAAAATCAAATCTTGTTTTAAAATGTCGAGGGGGTAAACATTTTGCACCAAACAGGCGGCGGCACACGGCGACACCGCCTTCATTCAAAGTATACCAAAGATGACGATACACATGTAGCCCACTGTATCTGGGATGCGACGCACAAGTCACAGGCGCGGGGCACAGGGCACTGGCGTGGGGCACAGGGCACTGGCGTGGGGCACAGGGCACTGGCGTGGGGCACAGGGCACTGGCGTGGGGCACAGGGCACTGGCGTGGGGCACAGGGCACACGACGCAAGCATGGGGCACAGGGCGCAGGCGCGGCACGAGCTGGGGGGACCGATGAGGCCGCAGTCGGAGCGCAGGACGTGAGTTCGGGGCCCGGAGCACCGGGGCGCGAGCTCAGGGCCTGAGAACACGCTACCCGCGCGACCTCGGGGCCCGGAGACGCGTCACTGGTGCGAGCTGGGGGCCCGGGGCTGCACGAGCTCGGGGCCCGGGCCGCGCTACTGGCGCTTGTCAGCTAGCGCCGAGTGGTGCGACAGCGCCGAGTGCGCCGAAGAGCAGATGTCCTGCAACAAACACGCACATTCGTCATGACGTCACGTAGCCGGGCCGGCGGTGTCGCTCGTGGGGTACGCACCTGGTACGAGAACTGCGGGAACTGCTCCTCCTGGATCCTGGCGAGGCTGGCGTCGTTCTCGGGCGGCGTGAGCTCCACGGACTCGCCCGTGAACTCCGAGTCGAAGTAGCGCGTGTCGGTCTCCGACTCCACTTGCGGCTTGAAGGGCGGCGGGATCTTCTTGGCCACCAGGTCGGCCCAGTTGACGGACGCGAAGAAGGGGTGGTTCATGATCTCGTGCGCGTCGTCGGGCCCCGCGCCCAGGCGACTCGCCGGCTCCTTGGTGAGCAGGCCGGCCAGCAGCGCGCGGCACGCGGCCGACAGCGCGCGCGGGAAGCGCACCTCCTCGCTGAGGATGAGCGAGAACAGCACGTCGTGGTCGCGGTTGTAGAAGGGAAGGCGGCCGCACGCCATCTCGTACATGACCACGCCGGTGCCCCACCAGTCCACGGCCGGGCCGTAGTCCGTGTCCTCCAGCACCTCGGGCGCCAGGTACTCGGGCGTGCCGCAGAAGGTCTTGGTGGTGCGGCCGTACGTGATGTTGACCTTGCACAGGCCGAAGTCCGCGATCTTGATGTGGCCGTCCTTGTCCAGCAGCAGGTTCTCCAGCTTGAGGTCGCGGTAGATGATGCCCTCGGCGTGCAGGTAGCCGAGCGCGGACACGATCTCCGCGCCGTAGAAGCGCGTGCGCTCCTCGCTGAAGGAGCGCTCGCGCGACAGGTGGAAGAACAGCTCGCCGCCGTTGGCGTACTCCATCACGAAGCACACGCGGTCGGCCGTCTGGAACGAGTAGCGCAGCGCCTGCGCGGTAGCGGGCTCAGTACTGCTGACCGAGTGTATGTGCTCAAACACACTGCGAGCCTAGCGTATGAAATCGCCGCTTGTGGCCACACTACAGTGACTAAGACCACAAATTCGGAACGGTCGGCCGAAGGGTTCCAGCGTGTATTGTCGCGTGCATGGTAGCGTTCAGCGTGCACTAGTTTTCGACAGAGCGTGCGTGCGAGCGGGGCGTCAAGTACGTTGACCAGTAGGCCACGATTTAAGAGCAAGTAAGTGACATCTCGTCAAACGAACGATATTTTTTCGAGCTATTTTTCTTTTATTGATTGAAATTTCAATGCCATTTGGTATCCAGGTTGTTTCTTTTAAATTGGCCAAAAGGGAGACATCTCAATCTTTAAGAGATACGGGAAAACTTCTTTCGTTTCTTAGGAAACTTTAGCTCTTTTTTGATCTTGAGTATTTTGGCATTATTTCGTCAAGTGTGAGCTGTCCACAGAAATGAGCGAAATTGGCCAATTTTTTTTTAATACCTTTCGACTCTGATTCATGTCAGGATCATTTCATTGTTTCGGAAGAGAGAAAAAAACGGGATTTCGGAATTTGTTCAAATTTTGCAATATGATTTTTCATACAAATTGTATGAATGACAAAATTACTTAATTTTTTTACGATGTTATTTGATTTCGTGTTATGTGAGGATCATTTCATTGTATGGGAAGGAAAATATATGGACAGTAGAAGTTGGTCAAAAGTACAGTAAAGTTTCTTCTAACAGCGTGAAGTTTATTTTGTAGTAGTCAGTATTTCATTATATTTGATATATTTATATATTAATGGCAATTCTGGACACACTCAACAAATTAATTATCACGCCGCTCAACTCGCTATAAAAGCTGCTTGTAATACACCTAGAGAGAAATCCATACGTTCAGTAGTCCAACGTGCACCCTCCAAAAAGCACGCCGCTGATCTGAACTTTTATTTATTTATTTATTTATTCTCAACAAAATTACATTTGTGTCGAACAGTGGTTATACAGTGGTCATACAAAAATTAATTTACATAAACATATTCAGTACAAAAAAGAAAAAGAAACACTACAATTGACTTTTGGTCCTAACATAAAGCATAGTCAGTCTTTTAATACATCATTAGCTTAATAAAATTGTATTAAATTTAATTCAATTCAAAAAAAAAAAAAATAGATTGTATAAAATAGAAAAAAAAAAATATTTATAAATGTATATAAGTAAATAAAATTCATTAATATGCAAATTAATTCTAATTCAATTCAAAATAAAAATCAATTTAAAAAAAAAAATGTATATAAATAAAAATTCATTAATAATTATGCAAAATGTCAAAAACGGATTGTTAATGTTATAATAATATGAGGTACTAAAAGTCATTAATAATACATCCTCTTCATTAAAATTATAATAAAAATATTACTCTGAACTATTATCTTTGAGAAACTCTTCTACGCTGTAATAACATCTCGTCAATAACAATGCCTTCAATTTTCTTTTGAATTCATTTGGATTCGTAGAGTTTTTCAATTGTACAGGCAGTTTATTAAATATATTTACTGATTGCACTCTTGAGGCATGTTTAACGACATTAAGTTTAGGTTGTATGAAATTGGGTAGATCCCTTCTTCGCGTTTTTTCTCTGATATGTCTCTGTTCCTCTGTCTCAAACTTATCAATATTTTTAATAAAATGACTAAGTAGGACCAGAATATAGAGGCATGGTACTGTGAGAATGTGCAGTTTCTTAAAATGATCTCTGCAGGACTCCGTTTGTTTAATGCGAAGCATTGTTCTCATGGCTCTCTTCTGCATAACGAAAGCGGCATTCATATTATACTGGTGGTAACTAGCGGCCGTAGGGTGCACGCGACGAAACACGCTGGAACGGTCCGTTGACGTCCCGCCATTCGAGACCGCGACAGGACACCGCGACACTCGTTGCGACCTCCTGTACAGACGCCAGCACGTCAACCTATCCGAATCTGTCAGATTTTACCACTCAAACATTAACCTTCTACTCTTGTGATAAGGTTGAAATTCTATTAAGAAATCTGTCAGATTGTGGTAGCTTGATGTGCTGGCGTCTGTACATAGGCGGCGGTTCACGCTGCGACAGGGAGACGGAGCCAGGAGACCTCGATACTTGTCATTGCCTAAAGCCGGCGCCAGATGCAGCTTCAAACATTTGAACACTTGAATGAAGCTATGTCTGGCACGGGACTTACATGTCTGATCAAATAAGTGCGCATTGAAATGCACTTTGCCAAGAGGTGTCGGTTTTTTAGCGTACATCAAAGTGTTCAAAGTCCACTTTGTTCAAATGTTTGCGTAGCCTGCCACACTAGCGCAAAGTTCAGCCGCGCGAGTGTTGTCGAGCGGGATGGTCGTGCGCGTTCGCACTTGAATAATTAAAAATGGATTGGAGCAATTAGTGTGTAGAATTTATAGAGTTATTACAAGGCGAGCCATGCATATGGAATCCCAAAGGCTATATATAGAGATATTTTTTTGCACATTTCATAAATAATTACATGCACTTAAATAATAGAGGCATACTGCATCCACAAAGTCGTCATCCATCTTGTTTGTAGTTAGTGAACGTACTGTGAAGAGATGTATTCGCAAGGCAGTCTGGCAGGTTACTTCAATAAGTGTTCAAACAAGTGTACAAAGTCCAGCATTTAAATGTTCAAATGTTTGAACTATATCTGGCGCCGGCTTATGATAAGTAGTGTCGCGGTCTCCTGTCCTGGAGCCTGGCGCGGTGGCTACAAGGGATTATGCGACCCTAGCCGTTGATAGGCAACAACAAATACAAGTGCAGGTGTATGTAGCAAGCCATTTCGGTCTTATAGTCAGCGCCATCTAGTTGCCAGAACATGCACTAGAGTACTACCTTTGGAGGTATTTGTCTTACATAAATTATTTTCACTGTACTTGGCTAGAATAATGTAGAATAGTTGATAATTTAATTGTATATAATCCTAAGCAACCTTTATAACATTTTAAAATGATTTCTTTAAAGAAGATTTATGAGCCCGGAACGTAAATTGCTATTGAAAGACACCGTGGATGTTAGTCAGTACAAATCTGACAGTCGTCAGGGAGTCATTTTACCACGATATAAAACAATGTACCGTGAGGAAGGGGTGCTTGGTCTTCTTGAGCACGCGGTTCTCGGTGATGGTGTGCGCGACCTCGTCCTTCTGTATGATGAGGTTCTTCTTGAGGATCTTCATGGCGTACAGCTTGCCCGTGCCCTTCTCGCGCGACAGCACCACCTTGCCGAACGTGCCCTTTCCCAGAACCTTCACGAACTCGAACTTCTCCAGCGTCTGCCAAATATACAACACACTACTTTATTCTACTACATACAAACGATCAATAAATACTATGTAATCTAAAAAAATATAATAATCTACTATAAATCTATACATATAAATAAAATTAAAGTGTCTGTTTGTAATATTGAAATAACCATTTTTTACTACATGCTTACGAATATAATTATACAGGCTGGAATTTTGTAATGCCACCTGGAGGGAAAGTAGGTACTCTTAGTACTGCAGATAGAAAAATTGAGTGAGGGCGCTGGCGTGCGCAACGTAAACATTAGCTGTGTATATTTATTTGCCTAATAAATAGAAAAAGTTGTTATTTGGTGAAATTAAGCAATTAAAGTTGTAGTAAACGTTATTCGGTAGTGTTTCATGGTATAGTTTACTGTTTTCCACCCAACTTCAGTGAAATAAAACAAAATTGTGAAGTGTAACGGCAAACTGTTTTGAAATTGACCAGAACAAACAACAAACACGAAGAACAAACTGTTTAGTGTATTGAACAACTACAATTACACCCAAACCTTCACAAGGTAGGATTATAAATGATTTAATCCAGTGAAACAATTAAAATATTATGTCAATTTACACCATAGTATGGTATTCTCAAACAAAACATTAAAAGACCCACAATCTTTTGGACAAAATTGAAGACAACGCCATCTATAGTTGTTGCTTGCAACCACTTACCTAATTAATGAACTAGCTTCTGCTGCCATTTATGAATATCGATCAACCTGAGTTAGTTACCACTTACCACACAAGAGGGCGCTATTAATACTAAAAGCCACAAAAGAACAGGTGAAAATGGAAACAGCTAAACTGGAACCAAAATGCGCAGGATGCCTTCAAAAACTACCTAAAAAGGAAAAGCTTACTTGTAAATTATGCAACAAGGAATACGATTTACAATGTGCAAATATCACTATTCTACGTTTCAACAAATCAATGACACTAGCGCAAAAGAAGTCATGGATTTGTCAAGATTGCAGTTGTAAAATACCAAAAACTGGGAATATAAATACCCCTATACGTGCACCAGCTATAACTACTACTACAAATAGTGACATTCAAGAAATTATCTCACC
Source organism: Agrotis segetum (assembly GCA_036375495.1). NCBI lineage: Eukaryota > Metazoa > Arthropoda > Insecta > Lepidoptera > Noctuidae > Agrotis > Agrotis segetum. Next base: position 25,514 of record JAQSVV010000697.1, on the reverse strand, counting down.
TTCTGAGGAAAATAATGTTACTTTCAGAAAAAGGACTACCAACTCCAACCCCAATTCCCCTTTCTCGCAAAGTTTAACCATATTGGGTGACACTCAATTCACAGATAATAAAAATCCACCCTTACAAGAGGAACTTACATTAAAAAATCTGAATGACATAATTATTCTCCGTTTACGAGAAAATAATAAAGCGATAATAGAAGAGTTACAAAACACAATTCAGATTGAAATTAACAAGGCGATCAACAAATTAAGGGAAGATTTTGAGAGTAAAACAGATAAATTATTCGAAGAAAATAAGCAACAACGAGAAGACATAGAAACAATAAACAAGAAAATAGAAATGTTAACCAAAGAAAATGAGAAAATAAAAACAGAAATTAAAAACTTGACCACACCAAAAACGGAAAAAAGCTTTCAGTGCACAGAGAACAACCGCAGGAAAATTGTAATCTACGGTTTTCCTGAATACTACAAGGAGCCAGATTATGACCAGCAGTATAGATTAATCGATCTTCTGTATGAAAAACTGGAAATAGACCTCACAGGGTACATTGAAGAAACTTATCGAATGGGTAGAAGACATAACAAAAATCGACCTCTAGTCATAGAATTAATTAGTAAAAGAATGGCCAAATATATTATAGAAAATAGACAATGTCTACAAGGAACAAGATTATACATATCTGAATTTTTAGACGAAAATTCAAGATTGCAAAGAAAAGAAATGCATGAAGAGATGCTGCAAGCTAGGAAAAAAGGATTGTATGCAATAATAAGAAATAATCAGTTGTTCATAGAGGGTAAAAAAATAGAGATACAAAAGCAGGATTCATACATGACCAATACACAAACGCAAAACGAACAAAACCAAACTCACTATGAAGATAAAAATAGCTACAATCATAGCCATTCATTTCGAAACCCCAGACCAACAATTTAAAATCTTGTTCCAAAATATCCAAAGCATTTGTAATAAACAACACCTCCTAGAAGCTTTTATCGTCGACAAACCTGCCTTCAAAGCAATATGCTTGTGTGAGACCTGGCTAACCAAAGATAAATTGGAAACCTTGCAATTAAGTGGCTTTAAAACTGCAGCATCTTTCAGTCGCCACTCTCGAAGTGGTGGCGGTGTTTGCATCATGTTAAGAGACGATATTGATTTTATTGAATGTTATGACATTAGAAACCTAACCGTAGAATATTGTATAGAAGTATGTGCATGTACACTAACAAAACAAAACCTTTTAGTAATTATTATGTACTGGAACAGAAGAGAGGAAGACATTTTTCTTAGCCAATTAAAACGAATAATGAAATTAATAAATAGCAAGTATAAAAAATTTAACGTCATAATAGGAGGCGATTTCAACATAAACATTTTGGAAAAAAGCCCAAAAACTAACCAGTTTATAAATCTCATGCTAGAGTATAAATTTGAACAACATATAAGGGCACCTACGCGAATCTCACAGACTACGTTAACATGTCTTGATCTGATTTTTACTAATTTCAATGACAACAAAATGTACACAACCGTAGACGAATTAGGATTTTCTGACCACTGTGGGTCATTAATCCATATGACATTTAAACAAAAAACCTGCGATCCTGTATGGTTTTCCAAAAAGAGACTATTTAACACAAATAACATGCAAAAATTCAAATCAAAATTAAATACAATAAACTGGAATAATATTATACAACAGAATAAAAATGTGAACGAAAACTATCAGTCATTTCACAATACATTAACAAATATCTTAAATGAATGTATCCCTCCACGCAAAATTAAATTAAAAACAAGACAAAAAAATTATTGGCTAACCGTTGGTATAAAGCAATCCTGTAAAAATAAAAGGTTATTAAAAACTCTGTCCCTAAAAATTAATAATATTACATTTACGAAATACTACAAAACATACGAAAAAATTCTTAAAAAATCCGTTATAATAGCTAAAAAATTACACTACATAAATAAAATGAATAAATCTACAAATAAAGTAAAAACAATGTGGAATATTGTAAAAGAACGAACAAACAAGATAGTAAAACGAGATAAACAGAATATAACACTACATACAGAGAATCCAGTAAGCGACCCTAAGCAAGTGGCTAATATCTTCAATGATTTCTTCGCATCTATTGGGGAAAACACCTCCCAAACACCTGGCTTCGAACGAACGAAAACATCGGTGATCAACCCCACGCAAAATACGATGTTTCTTAGCCCAGTTGATGGATACGAAGTTAATAAAATCTTAAAAAATCTAAAACCTAAAAATAGCCACGGAATAGATGAACTTCCACCTATCCTTTTTAGACAGTGCGCCGACGAACTAACCCTACCATTTTTTAAATTGATTAATCAATCATTTGAGGAAGGAAAGTTCCCAGACATGTTGAAAAGGGCTTTAATAAAGCCCATTCACAAAAAGAATACGAAAACAGACCCAAATAATTATAGACCAATAGCACTTCTTCCCACTGCGTCCAAAGTTTTTGAAAAAGCAATGTGCGATCGCGTATATTCTTTTTGTGAAAAATTTAATATTTTCAATGACTGCCAAAACGGTTTTCGCAAAAATAGATCCACAACATTAGCAGTATATAAGTACATCCAAGAAGCTCTAAACATAATCAATAATAAACAATATGCAATAGGAATACTACTTGATATGACGAAAGCCTACGACAAAGTGCAATTTCAAACCCTGTTAAATAAATTATACGGAATTGGAATACGTGGAAAAGCCCACGAATGGTTTACGTCATATCTAGAAAGTAGAGAGCAATTGGTTGAGGTGGAATACTACAATAAGAATACAAAGGAAACACAGCTCATAAGATCAGATGTCAGACCAATACATGCATCAATTCCCCAGGGTAGCGTTATGGGATGTCCCCTATTCCTGATCTACATAAACGACCTCCCCAAAACCATAGAAGGGCCGTGTGTTTTATTTGCGGATGATATTTCTATCCTCACCTCATGTCAAACAAATATAAATCTTAACGAAAAATTAAATAACATTTTTAATAATATAATTAATTGGATGAATGATCACAATCTTGAAATAAATTTTACAAAAACTAAATTAATAACATTCCACCCCCGACAAAAAAATCAGATTAATATAAATTACATAATTAATAATATAAAATTAGAAACAGTTAACGAATTCACCCTTTTAGGTTTAACAATAGATACAAATATAAATTGGAAATCACATTTACTCAAACTAAAATCAAAAATATCTAAATTTTCATATGCCCTCCAGGAGATTAAAAAGACTACCGACCTAAAAACCGCAATAGTCACATATTATGCATATGCCCATGCTTGGTTCACCTACGGTATTATTCTATGGGGAAATAGCACTGATGGTCCTTCCGTATTTATCTTACAAAAACGCCTTATAAGAATAATAACGAACATAGAACCAACAGACAGCTGTAAACCATATTTTAAAGAACATAAAATCCTCACCTTGATTGGCATTTACATTTTGGAACTGTGTAAATTGGTGCGCAAATATCCCGAAACATATAAGACACGAGGAGATATACAAACAAGCCATTCCCTTCGTCATCAGAACAGATTAAATTTACCCCAGTCCCATCTTAAAATGCACTCTTCTAGTCCATATTCAATGTCAATCAAAATATACAATAAATTACCAGAGTATTTAAAACAAATAGAGAAAACAAATATATTTTTAAGGAGAGTAAAAGATTTTTTAATTAACAAAAGCTATTACTCATTAGACGATTTTTTAAATGATAAATAAAGCTTAACTAACTAATTTTGACTGAAAATATACCAAACTATAAAATAATACTTAAATAAATAAATGACAGATAATTAAAATACTTATTACTACAGAGACAATAAAATATAAATAAATAAATTAAATATAAATAAATAAATAAAATATAAATAAATAAACAAAATAAGAATAAATAAATAACATATAAATAAATTAATAAAATATAACTGGAACACAATAAATATTTTTTATAAATTATAATTACATAAATACAATCAAACATGATAAAATATAACTTCATAAAATTAATGACTTCTAGTACGTTTTAGTGCAATGGACATATCTATAAAAACGCTCTTCCTCTCTCCAACCATATCCAAACTTTGCTGTGCCCGACAGGGTCCATAATTGTTTCTCTCTAATTGTATCTTTACCACCTGTATGTACATTATGGAATGCAATAAAACATTTGAATTGAATTGAATTGAATTGAAGAAAATTTTACTCAAAGGAAAAATTCCTTTATTTTTGAAAGGAAAGCAAACTGCATTCAAAGATTTTCGAAAATTCTCTTCTCCCCGGGAATCGAACCGAACCGGCTAAAATCTGAAAAAATTATACCCTGTACTTTTATTGCATCGATCGTTAGGGCCAATTATAAGGATGAAATCTCTCTAACAAATATGATAAATTATATGAAAGGAAAACCAGGTTTGCATCACCATTTGTAAATAATTAAATTAATCTAAGATTTCCTAAATTAACTTTACTTTCGAAAGTCGGTGGCTTTGTTTTTATTTCGTTGACTTTCTTGCCACCGACTTTCGAAAGAAAAGTTATTTTGAAGGTTATTTTAAACTTTTTTGTGGTTGCTTTTGAAGTCAGTTACAATTTTTTTTTTGATTTTATCCTTTTTAGATTAAATATTCATAATTTTTTTACATGTGCACTAGAACTTTGTAATTCGTAGCACCGGTAATAATGTCGCCGATGTATTTACCTACACAATGAGCTAAAAATAAAAACTACTGAAACTAAATGAAAATCGTAAGGGATCAAACGGCAGGTATACGGTATCGAACAAATTACTATAAGATCTCTTTCTTTATGTAACAAACAATAAATTAATTTGAAATTGAACAAAAAAAGAAACATCGAAATCGGACCAGAAAACTCCGAGTTATCGGTGTAGACAATGTTGATAACTTGTAGGTTTTTGTTGATTTTTCAAAAACACTAATCCTATTTTGATACAATTTTAATGGGACTATTCGGGAAGTACAGCTTGGCCAGAACGGATTGAAGCGGAACTAATCTTTTTTTGGACCATGGATTTTAGTCAGTACAAGTGTCACAGTCCCTTCCGCCCCACATTGATCAACTGACCATGAATATTATTTGTGTTGGATAGTACATTTATTGAGGAAGGTTACAGCCCACGACTAATCAGAGCAGTCATGAAAAATTGTGCAAAATCGGGGACAGAGGATTCTTTTTCGAGAGCTTCAAAGGCAAATGCAAACATCACGCGGGTGCAACCGCGGGCAGAAGCTGGTTTAGTAATAAAAAGGTAAATATACATTTTATGTAAAGAAACACTAAAATAAATAATAAAGAAGCATTAAAAGTGAAAAATATCTCATACAACCAACTGTCATTTAATAAAATAACAAAATCAGGATTTAACATAAGCTATAATTATGAATAAAAATACTTATTTTGTTTGTCATTGTGAGGAAAAATTATATAAATTAAATGCTAAACTATGTTATGTAGTGAAACATGTAATATTAATCGTAAGAATAGTGTTGACTGTTGATGCTCTTTATAATATTTGACATAGACGCCTAGGTCTTTTTAAGAAAAGAGGTTTAGCTATAATGAATCTACCTGTGTGTCCCAAAAGGTTTGCAGTCCGTGTATAGAAGGAAAGGCTACCAAAGCATCAGTTAAACAGACACCGAGGAGAAGAATGAAGCCAGTAGCTGCGACGCTGCATTCAGACATCGCAGGACCGTTATGGAACTGACTCAATGACGAAAAATATAAATGATTATTCTCATTTCTGTGTTGTATATCTGTTACGGCTAATATGCACGGAGGTTGCAGCTAGTTTCAACTGGCTGAAACTAGGTGTAACCGACCACATGTGGTTAAACCTAGATGTAAAAACCGGCCAAGTGCATGTCGGGCCACGCACAGTGTAGGGTTCCGTAGTTGCCCATCAAAATACTTATGGGAACTAACTAAACTGATTCGCTGAATTTTTCAAAATCGGTCCAGCAGTCTTTGAGAAATTGGGGAAAATTCATAAGAAAAAAGATTACAACGAATTTAGAACCTCCTCCTTTTTTTGAATTTAGTTAAAAATAGTTGACGATAAAAACCTACCTATAAAAGCTGTAAAAATAAAATTGACAAACTTACATTTGCAGTTGTCTCCGATACATTTTGTTTAAGAAAATATGATATCAAGTACATTTTATAAGTTGGTCGACTATTACTCGTAAAGTTGTAAAGCCTACTTAGTCATGATAATTTTCTTTTAAACTTCGTTATATGTACTACTATTGTGAGTTTTTTCACAACCCCAAACATAACCGTTTAGCTGGTAGAGGGGGGGACACTCCAATCGAGCAAAATTTAGCACTTTAAAGCTTAATATTTCACAAACGAATTTTTTTATCAAAAAACTGTTAATGGAAACTATCATTATTTTTTAAAGGCCTATTTAATGATACCCCACACTAAGGGGTACGCGAGAAAAAAAAAATCCTCACTTTACGTGTAAGTACTGGAGGTACCCTAAAAAAAAAATATTTTACGAGATTTTATTTTACCACTTTTTCGGCACAACAAATCCGTATATTTACACCAAATTACAGCTCTCTAGTACTGTGCGTCTCTGAGCTCAACTGCGGACAGACGGATGGACGGACGGACGGACATGGCGAAACTATAAGGGTTCCTTGTTGACTACGGAACCCTAAAAATGATTGTCATTTATTTGTCTTTGTCTTTCTACTAAATTTTTTGATGAGGATAATTTCATTGTATCGGAAGAAAAAAACTAGAAACGGCGAAAGTTTTTCAAATGTACCAAAATATTTTTTAATTCCAGGTTAATTTTTTTGTATGAGCAGAAAATATTTAGGCAGCAGAAGTGGGTCAAATCTTGAGACATTTAAGCCCATTTGCCCAGAGTTAGTTGCTAACAAAAGGTTAAATTGACAGTTTGTCAAACAATATTGTCAATTTAACCTCGTGTTAGCAACTAACTCTGAGTTTAAAAGATAACTCGGGTTCGTGCAAGCGGGCCTTACTGAGCTACCAATACGACTCCGTAGACTGTTTGAAGAACAGTTACTTTTTGATCAACTTCTACTTGTCAGATATTTCCTTCTGATACAATGAAATCATCCTTAGGGTCAATTTATACTAGCGCAGAGTCGAACCGCATCGAAGCGTCTAATTCTTTACAACTAAAGTGAAGCCGCACGATTCACGGTCAGCGTTGTTCACGCGCAGACGCGCTAAGGTTGAAATTGTTATGTTCAGTTTTGGAAGGACGCTAGTATAAATTGACCCTTACATGATACTGGACCAATTCAAACACTAAAAAATATCGGCTTTGGTCACCGACTTCTGAGAGAAGAATTATTTTACGCCTTTTGTTATTTTGAATTCGGTTCCTTTTCTTTACAAAAAAAAGTTCATTTTACCCGACTGCGCCAGAAGGAGGGTTATGTTTTTTATTTTACCCATTTTTTCAAATATTCAACAAAAAATCGTTATATCAGCTTCTTTCTCTACAAAGTACTAATAGGTCGTATAAAAAAACGTGTGTTTATTTATTTTACCCTTTTACTTCTAATATTCATTTTAAAATATTGTAATAGGTATTTAATTTAATAACGTGAGTTTTGAAAAAACTAGGATACCGGGATTTTTTCAAACGTCGCGTTATTCAAAGATCTCGCTTTCATTGGTAACAACATTCGAACTTGTTTTGGACATAGGTATTGAGTATGTCGCCGTGTGTCGTCGTCCTCTTGTAATGGAGGGTCAAACGGTTTTAATAAAAACACTTCGGTCGGCAATGGTTTCCGTTTCCTATGTCTTTGGCGCCTGTAACCCTAGCGAGGGCGAGGGTCGCGCTCTTCCCTTTACTGGACAAAAAAACATAGCGGCAGTGATTGTTGGATCACAGGTTCGATCCTAGATACGTATTACTGACTTTTCGAATTCATGTGTGGAGTATGGTATATAAATATGATTATTATGACCTTTATTCATAAACTAGCACTTTGCCCGCAACTTCGTCTGCGCGTGTTTCTAACTTCAAACTCAGTGAATTTAATTCCCGCTCACCCACCCTATAGGATAATTTTGGAAAATCAATTTGACAATCAATCGCAGTTGACAAAAATATGCCCAGTTTTGAGTTTATCGAAGCAAGCAGTAAAATCCTTCCCTTAAAACTTCATCAACCCTCTTCAAAATTCAGGGGGTGATTTTCGAAAAACCCAAAAATGGAGGGTAGTTTTGAAAAAAGAATAGTGTCCATCTTTTTTATTTAGTTATACTCACATTCGTACCAAGTTTCAAGTTTATAAACCCAAAGAATAAGATTTTGCATACAAACTTTTTCACCCCTTTTCACCCCCTTAGAGGTAGATTTTCGCAAAATCCTTTCTTAATGCTTACGTACATTATAAACTGCAACTATCATCCAAAATTCAGGTTTCTACGTTTAGTGGTTAATATCCTCCCCTTAAAACTTGAATACCCCTTTTCACCAACTTGGGGGGTAATTTTCGAAAAATCCAAAAACACGTGTTTGATTAATTCTTATGTAGTATATAAATACTGATTTTCAAATTCATCAGCTCACGCGTTATGATTTTCCCATACAAACTTTAACAACCCCTAGAATACCAATGGAGGGTAGTTTAAAAAAAATGTTGTTGCTAATCTTATTTATTTACTAATGTTCTTATTCGTGGTAAGTTTCAAGTTTATAAACCCAAGGAATAAGATTTTTCATACAAAAGTTTTCACCCCTTTTCACCCCTTAGAGGAGGATTTTCGCAAAATCCCGTCTTATTGCCAATCTACATGGTAGACTGCAAATGCTGTCCAAAATTCAAGTTTCTGCGTTAAGCGGTTTCGGCTGTAGTCGTGTCAAAAGAAAAACCCCTGTTCTTTTATATAAATAGATTTAAATAAATTAATTCATAATTTGTGTAAAAAAAAAATACGAACCATAGTGTCTTAAAAATGGGACAGTGGGAAGAAATGGGATAAGAATTCAAAGTATTTTGTGTGAGGTAGATAAGTAAACAGAAAGGTACGCACTATGCGGCGCGGGTCCCGGAAGCTGGTGCCGAGCTGCGCCATGTCGCGGTCGTCGCTTTCGGGCAGCGCGCCGGCGCCCGCGCTCGGCCCGCCCGCGCTCAGCTGCGACGACACGTAGCGGATAGCCGCCACCCACTCCTCGCTGTACAAACAAACCAATATTACTGCTTCTCCTCGTTCTCAATACAAAATATAATGACACAATATTTCCCTTACTTTATTTACAGCAGCAAAACTAAAATGTGAACCTTGTGTATCAATAATTTCAATGGTTTATTCCTCCTTGTTCACCCAGGTGATTATGTACACACCAAGCATAACAAAAGCAAAAAAAACTGGCAATTTAATATTTATTGAAATTGAAAATAACAAAAAAAAAGTTTTTCTATTCCATTGGAGACAGCAAGGGACAAGAACATCTTCATTTTCCTGTTCTCCTAGTAATTTTGTTCAGATTTTATATTTAATTCCGGCACCAACAACACTTTCATGATCCTGTTCTAATACAATTAAAATACATGAAAAGCGCTCTTTGAATATTTCTTTTATTATTATTATTTGTACATATTACTAGTTACTTTTTATTTATGGTTTAGATTAAGAGTATTTTATAGTAATTATTAAAAAATAAAAACTTGTGATAAAAGTCCACAAGGTTGTAGAAGAAAAGTCGCATTTGTTAACCCAGGTGATATTTTTCGGAGTTGAACAAAGTGGAATAAACCATTTCAATGATGATTGAATGTTGAAATAAATTTAGGTAAGGAAAATCATACAGGAATTATTGTTTTGTTAACAATAAACCATTTTCAATAGACGCTCATCATCATCATCAGTCTATAATGTTCCCACTGATGGGACACAGGCCACCTCTCTTTTGAGAGGGAGTGGGCCATAATCCACCACGCAGGCCTAGTGCGGGTTGGCAGATGTCACATCTTCGAATTTTTGGTTCTAGGACATGCCAGTTTCCTCACAATGTTTTCCACCTACCTACTTTTATAAGAATTACAAATTAATTAATCATTAACATTAGCATAAGAAATTTTATGTTAAACTCATCATTTTATAAACATAATGTACTTTTTATATTATAATGTCAAGAAATTTGCATGCCCTAAACAGGCAAAATATGGTATTGTGCCTAAACCACCAATGTAACACCTGGTATTACCTGTATTTTTTGCAAATAAACTATTCTTATTCTTATTCACCATTTTGAGAGCAATGGTGATGAAATAAATTACACAAAGTAATGCGCCCGGTGGGGTTCGTACGCACCACCTACAACTCGTAAGTCGGAACCGATACCACTAAAGTAATCTGACACAATAGATGCTATTTGACATTATATTTTCATTGTTTGATCTTAGCGAGTCTTTTCTGAAATAATGTAGGGATCTGCTTCCAGTCAAAGAGGGTGCAGCTGAAAATTAATATTTTGAATGGTGACAACCTATCTGAGCCCGACAACCCTGTGGAACGAGGTAATTTGGTATCCCTTGGTGAGACTGTTTGTAGCTAATGACAGCCAGAGCCAAAACCACAACATCCAAGGCACAAAGGAAACTCAGTATGTAATGATTATAACCTATTCAATGATCATCATAAACAATCCCCGGCTTATCCTTAAAGGTCAAATAAATTTTGTTACTATCAGCTATACACTGGAACCTTTCTAACCACTAACCACAATGTGGAATTAACATTGTATGTAACAATTTATGTTCCACCCACTCTATAAAGGCTATGTAGTTGATTTTGATGCATAAGGTGTGAGAAGTACTAAATACTTGGAGGTTCAGCAACCCAGAAGCATGGAGGTTGAATATTATATTTAATATAAATGTATAATTTTCCATGTAATGTACTAATGTCAAGGTTATCTTAAACAAGTGTTATACTATTCAACAAAATTCTAAGAATGGTTTCATGATTAAGTCATGCACACTCTTTTGACACTTACATACTTTATGATAAACAATCATTATTTTATTACCTTTAACAAGATATTATAAATCAATAGAAATAAACTTTTACACAGTATTTTGTTGCCCAACATCATTTCCACCAGGTGACAGTTGACAGAAGCAGTTTATTGACGGGTTGGTTAAAAGTTGAATTGTGTAATAATATTGTTCAATTTAAGGAATTCTATCATCAATGGTTAAAGTTCAGAGAGCAAGTGTTGTGGCCGAGACAGGCGGACCATGGATGACAAACTTGCTTGACACATTGTTTTGATCATTATAACAATTTTAATGATACTGCAATGCAATTTTAATACTAAGTTCCAATTAGGAAAACAAGTAAATTTCACTTATTTTCATCTATGACAGCATTTGTACCAATGAAACAGGAAAAATTGTGAATAACAACATATCCTCCTCCCTGTTTCCTTATGACATGAGCCGAGGCCAACCCAGTGCAGGCACAATGCACTGGAGCATAATGATCAGCTGAGGGTGGGGCGCGAGGCTTCGGAGGCACTCACCGCTCCTTCTCGGTGTCCACGGAGAAGTTGCGCTCGATGACAGTGGTCCACTGCAGGCCGCGGATGGTGAAGGTGTAGGGGCGCGGTTTGTCCACCGCCATGATCTGGCAGTCGCGCACCGTGAACTTGTTGAGCGGGTCGCGGTAGTTGTTGCGCTCTGGCTGCGTCTTGAAGCCCACCAGGTCGCCGTTGTCGAACAGGATGAAGTAGCGGTCGCGCCAGTTACGGATGTGTTCGCCGCGCTTCTGCAGCCAGCCCTCCTTCACGATGGTCCCAGGCGCCGCCTCCGCCATGGTCTCGCGGTCGCGGCCTCGCACACTGCTGTTTGATAACAAACTACGGCAACCGCAAGCTCGTGCACGACACACCACGTTTTGCACTCCCTTTTCGCCGTGCGTGTTTCACCTGGATTGAATCACCACGGGCACACTGCCACCGAACATTTTCTCGTTTGATATTACAACAATATTATACAGATTTCAACGTTTTTCTTCTCAAAAAACATGAACCTATGCGATGTTACTACGTAGGTACGTAGCCTCGCGGTATAAGCCTATTAGTTTATGTCAGAACTGTCTGATGGAAGAATGAAAGAGACGTAGCATAAAAGCTATCTGTGAAAAAGAGAGATCCGGTACTGATTCAATCTCTCATATTTGGTTGTGTTACAACCTATTTTGACAAATTAGTACGTTGTGTCTGCCACTAGAGGAATAATAAGCGCTGTTTGCATTCTATACGCTATAGACTATATTTATGGAATTCCTACAATAATCCTTTTTCCGTTTTGAAATAACATAAAAAAGTAATGTTCAAAAAAATAGGAGAGTTTATTTTCCAATTGCATTTATCTTGAGGATTTTTTTTAATAATTCGTTGGTTCTATTTTCCTTCCAACTAATAAATTTATGGTCTCAGCACCTATCTAATCTGTGGTCTGTGTGGTTTAAAAAAAGCGCGGGAAACCATTGAGGTTATTCAGGCGGGATTTACAGATTTTAGGAATGATTTATTTATAAAATCATTTGAAAAAGTGAAAACAAACAATAAATTATCAAACTCTTTATTATTATTCAAACATAAAGGGGTAAGTGCTGTTAGGCTGCAGCCGCTGATTGTCCTTTTTTTAAAAAAATATGAAACAAGTTCTTTTCACTGAATATAAACAATATTAATGTTTAAAAGGTTTAACAATCACGTTTAGAACCTCACTTTTCTTTGAAGTGGAATTTATGACGCGGAATGCGAATTCGATACTAAGCTACTAGCGGACGATGATAGAAAACATTATGTTTTCTCAGCAATTATTAATGTCAGCAATTAGACGCGTTCAAATCACTATCACTATCACTACCTACATAGTATAAAACAAAGTCGCTTTCTCTGTCCCTATGTCCCTTTGTATGCTTAAATCTTAGAAACTACGCAACGGATTTTGATGCGGTTTTTTTTTAATAAATAAAGTGATTCAAGAGAAAGGTTTATATGTATAATAACATCCATTAAATAGTGTAGAAGTATTTTAATTTTTGAGGTTTCTAATGTGATGTCGTAAATAATTACATTTTTTCCTTATATTGCAAACGAAGGCTGAACCCTACGAGTTTTATCAAAATAATGTACTAAATATTGTACACATTGAAAAGGTCTACAGAAAAGTCCGTGATAGTATATGTCTATCTCATAGGGATAACCCACAATAACTTTTTTTGTCATTTACTTTTTACGACAAGTAATGGCTAATTTTGGTAGCGATTTTAACCAATACAGCATTAATCCTTAACCAATTAAATACCTTGAATACATTGTTCATTTAATATAGATCTATATGGCTCTTCACACTATGATTTAAGTGAATATTTTCGAAGATATTACTGATTTAAAAATTGCGGGACGTAGCGTTTGCGGCGGTACCGACCGGCCGCCCGGTGCGGCAAGAGCGTGCCTATAAATAAATAAAATGTAAAAAGTAAATAAGTAAAATATAGTGTATGAATTTAGATATTGCAAAGATAGCAGGAAATCTTCATGGTATAGGGAAAGGGGGATTGTTTTACTCCAAATTTAACGCGTGCGGGCCACGGGCAGTAATGAATAAATCAAAACTACTGGATCGATTTTAATCACATAGGCTATATGTATATTTTATACCCGTGCGAAGCCGTTTTTCTGTAGTGTATTTAGTATCAGCATTGCACCCGTGCGAAGCCGGGGCGGGTCGCTAGTTCTGAATATAACAGTGCGAACAAAAAAAAAGCCAAAAAAGGATGGGGAGGGTAAACTATCTGTAGTAGATTCGACGTCTTCTGACTCTATATTAGGTAGGTAATATAAAACTTAATTATCTATTTACAGACTTATAGGTACAAGAGAATTACCTCAAGACCTTCATGACCTCCACTCTCAGCCTGTGTGGCATTTGTGAGTTCTCGTCGTTTCCTCATCAGTGCCACTGTCAAAAAAATAATCGAAATTTTAAATGTTTTAAAAAGTGAAGTGAGCCGAAACTGCAGAGCAAGGCCGAATGTTCGGTTTCGGTTTCGGCTGTAAAATCAGTTTCGGTCGGGCATTAAATAAATTGGCTTAGCTAGTAGCTATTGTGTTTGAGCCGTTTGGGGTTGAAATTCTGGGGCCGTGGGGTCCGAGTGCCCACAACGTCTTTAAGGAAATTGCTAGGCGATTAGTCGACTCTTCAGGTGACCAGTGCGCTGGCCTGTTCCTAGCTAGCTGCCTGCGTTCTGGGCACTGTTCCCGTTCAGTGATGTGGACGTATTCTTTGACGCCCTTTGAATATTTATTATTTTATTTTTGTACATTTTACTAGTTATGGTTTGTATAATTATAATTTCAGGCATAAATAAATATCTGTAGCCAGAGGCGGCCTTACCCATTGCGAGGCCCCGGGCGGCAAGTCTTTGCGAGGCCCCTTGCCCTTTATAAAAAAAAAGTATGTGATGCGAAGGTAGGTTTGGTTGTCATGTTTGAGGACAAATGCTAAAGTAATACAATTAAACAATAACTGTAATTTGAGTTTTAAAACATTCTACAGTTCATACAGGAACTTTGTACATCCGTGTTTGCATAAAATGGAGTACATAGTTCGGATATTTAAAGGACTTCAAAAAAAAAAAAGTAGGTTCTCAGTTCCACCTGTAAGTATGTATGTATGTTTGTCCGCCATTATCTCGCGTTTGGCTGAACGGATTTTGATGCGGTTTTCAAGGAAGTGTTTATTACATTCTGGAGAAGGTTTTAGTATATAACACTAATAGATATCCCGTGACCTTGCCCGCGCGGATCCGTTTTGCTTACTTGGATCGTAGATTTTCACAGACGATGCGACATGAGGACAGCGAATTGCCCTTTACTCGCAGTCCGCATGCCCGCGCCTACAGTGGCCGGAGATCGTCTGCCGACGTCTGACGACGCGAGTGTCTACCACTGCGGTTGGGGCGGAGGGAGGACGCTGTCCTCTCTCTCTCGCAGCCCACCTCCTCCTTTACGAGCATTACTGCTTCGTGGAAGGAGGCGACCGCTTCCCACTCCGTCTCGCCCCGCAGCATGGCCACAACCAATGCCGGGCACGAGAGGTCTCTACCTATCGCCGCCGTGAGGACACGTCGGTGGTCTGCCCAAGCGGGGCAGTCTTGCACCATATGCTCTACTGTGTCTTCCGGGCGATCTTCGCAGTGGTGACACCCGGGCGTTTCTTCCTTCCCTATCAGACACAGGAACCTCCCGAAACCTTCGCCGCCGAGGCCGCCCGTCGCGACGCCCAAGTCAATGCCCTCCCCCTCGACCCCTGCAAGAGCTAGCCCGCGATGCTGAGCCTGTAGTTTTAAATTAGCTCCTAAATAATGAAATGTTTAGTTATCCAGCCTGTGCCTTGCTGTCCTCTGTCAGTGACGCCCTAAGCCGAGGTCCGTACCCCACAGGGGGTGCCCTTAGCGTGTGGTCACTTAGTTTTTAACTTAGTTCTGTAAGCCCCTGGCTGGAGGCCTTAGAGTCATCTATGGCAACCACAGGAAAGTCCGGTTAAGCAGCACACAACCTCTTATAGGTTGACCTGCGAGATGCCCGTATCAAAAAAAAAAAAAACCTCCCAAACTTCCGTCGAGCTCAACTCTGAAACTACTGGGTCTATATATATAAATCGTCATATCGTAGCAAAAGGCATCTTTGAAACCGTTCTTAGAAGTTATTATCAATAACTAGTCCTTTACGGTCATAAACGCATTTTTTTTAAAAAAGAACGTTTTCGAGGTTTTTTTATTTTTTTTACAAAGTAGCGTTAGGTGTTTGAGATCTCAAACTTTGATTATTCATTGGGCCCAGTGGCGTAGCTAGGCGCGGGCTTAGCGGACCCTAGCTAGCCTCGCACATGATGGGGTCTCGCGCTTGAAGATTTAACGGCAATCTCAACTTTGTAAGGAACCACTCAGTAAAGCAGTATAATTTAACTTCTACTACTATTTCTAACTGAGAACTGATAGAGCCAAAGCTGATGGCGCCGACGATCATATTTAGGTTTAGCAATACCGCTTCTCGCGCGAGGCCCCGTAGTTGCATGACAACTTGTTTACTTTTTATTTCTACCTGTGAACAGAAAGAGGCAAACAGGTTTCGCAAAGCGATCTTATCATCAAGTCATCAAAAAAAAAGGAGGCCTCGCACGCGGTGACCCACACGACGGGCTTAAAAAACACAAATCCGCTATTTTTCATCCTTTCAGATGCAGATGGCAGATGCGTCTTGCCCCCTCCAAGAATCGGTCTCGTTACGTCACTGATTGGGCCAACATCATAAACAAGTCTGAACTGCCGGATTTAACCTAAACTAGCCGTACGTTCAGGCGACAAAATTATTAAATACATTGGCTTAGCTAGTAATTGTACCAAATAAATATTTACAAAATTAACCAACTCTGAGATGATAAATTAGAAAAAAATAGATGGTTTAATTTTTTCTAAAACTGAAATCTTATTTAATTTTGCTGTTATGATTGTTATAGCCTTAATGTAGTAGCCTAACTACTCATTAAGGCTATAACATAACTAATTAATTATTAATCAAAATCAAAAGTTTTTAATAATAAAAATTACTAGCTTTTTCTTTTGCTTGGTTTGTTGCGCGAGGCCCCCTGCAAGCGCGAGGCCCCGGGCGGGTGCCCGGTTCGCCCCCCCCTAAGGCCGCCACTGTCTGTAGCATTTTATGTACCTAAGCATGTTTTTCTTACTTATCAAAATCTTCGAATAAAAGTATTAAAAAATCCAGAAACAAAAATGTTCACCAAAATTAGGTAAAAAGTCGTACATTTGTGAATTTCAACAATTCGTGTTGAAATTCACTGATAACATGCTCTCGAACAAGATAAGGACGAAAGCTTAAATATTTTGATGGTTGCAGAATCGTATGTAGGTAAGTAGGTACATAAGTAGGAAACTGTGAATAATTTTTTTTTTCAAACCGACACAATAAAATTCCTGTTCAGAAAAATGCCCTATATATATTTATATTTACGACAAAAAAATAAGTAGGTATGTTAAATGGTCTTTTCATCAATACAAGTCCAGTTTTCATGAAGTCGGCGTCCGGCATCATACCAGTGTATATTCTCTACTTAGTCTGTGTACTTCGTGCCTAGGCATTTCCGTGCCAGCGTACGATATGTATTTTAAAGTTGCCATTTAATTAAAGGCTAAGCCCCCATTCGCACGCGCGCTTTTTTAATGGAAGTTTAAAGAGCTCCGAAATAGATCAAAAGGAATTCCCATGTACCTATCTGTTCACAGGTCAGCGGTTTGTTTCGAAACTGTATTTGATTTAAGTTCAATTTTCCTTTCTGTTCCAACTCAGCGCTTTTTTAACGCCCGTATAAAAGCGCTCGTGCGTATGTGGGCTAAGGTTTGACGACAAAATAATAGGAAATGTTTGACAGCTAAGTAAATTAATTAATTTGACTTCCTTCTATAAGATGGGCCAAAGATTTATTTGTTATTTTCTGATCTAGGTATTCAAATTGAATCTGTGCAATTCATGCATTTTTAAACATAATTAATAACTTGAGTCATGTTCAATACAGGGAGGTACTTAAGTCTTTACGTACTTACTCGTTGATCAGCGTCGATGCGAGAAGTGGTTATAAATGCATCTAATTTTGTTTTAGGATTTGTGTACCAATTTGATTAATTGATTTGATCAGTTCACTAGATGAGTGGGGCTTCTGCTACAAATCGCTTGGAACACGAGTTACAGGAGGCAGCACCAGAACGCCCGGTGCGGGAGCGGCGCGCTCCGGCCGCGGCGCTCCGCACGCCCTCCGCACACGCCCAGCCAACGTTGGGCCAGATCATCTGTGAAAGCAAAGGCCTTGTGATTTTAGTAACATGTGTTGTCATTCTCGCCGTTATAAGTTTTATCCTACTTGTGTCTCTTCAAGTGCCGGTCCATGTAACACACGTCAGCCCACGAGCTGACCGGAACAATACTGTAAAAGTTAGGTAACCAACGATGAGTGATGGAACTTCTTGAGTTACTTCACATGTGCAGCCATGTATGTGAAGCAAGACGAGATGGCCCACTTCTAATTCCATCCTGATGGCGCTACTGAAAGTTTCTGTTACGGTAGAACTCTAGATAAAGACCTTTCCCCCAGAGCGCGATCCGTCCCAGAGATCGCGTTATCGTATATGTAATCACGAGCTTAGTCCACCCAAATTGAACTGCAAGTTTGTTGTCAATTGCCTTGAAAAACAGGCAAATATTTGTGCCTGGTAATCAACATCGCATTTTGCTGAACTGATGATTGAAATAAAATCGAGAAAACTTCAATAAGTGACAGCAAAACAACAGCGGTTACCACTACTTATCGGAAATCTAATAGAAGCATTACGACCCTATTGTATGTTGAGTTGCTAAGAAGATTGTTGATTAACAATAAATTATTTCGCTTCGGTGACCTTTTTGTGGAAACAAAGGGTTTTATACACAGCAAGTCCACAGACAACATAGGCACCGTTTTGTTTGTCCGTTTTGTGTGTGCAATTAATTCCGACGAAAGACGAGGTTATGATGGCGAATACCTATCGTTCGAACCACATTTTCCATTTTTTTAAAGCTGGGCGCTTTTTTTTTAATTGCATTTGATTTTAAGTCCTGGTCGGTGACATTTAACTCCAAATTACCTTTTTGTTCCATTCCAAGAGATGCTTTGCAGTTGCGTTCCAGCTATGCGGCTATGCTGCGAGGATGTAAAAGCAAGCTACGAAACTATGTGACCGTTTCCACTGATGCTACGCCGCCGCAAAGCAGCTGCGCGAGGAAAGGTGCACAGCTCGAGCTATGCGATGTATCGATAGTAAGGAAAACGATTGACCCATAGAAGGCATCCATAGCACGCATCTATAGCACGCCTCCATAACACGCATCCATAGCACGCATCCTTCCATATAAAAAACACATCTTAGTTGAATCTGTTTCCACCAGTGCAGTGCACCCTATGTGCACCAATGAATATGATTTGTGGATTTCAAATGCATCAGTAACGTAGCATTGCACATCTCTGTTGGAAAAGCAGCCTAATAATCGAAAATAAATAATCATTATAAAGGTGGCACCGTTGACATACCTAATATGTCGGGCATGTACTTACCGTCCGGGAGAATCGATCAGACACAGTATCTGGGAGTTCTCGTCTAGCTAACGGAGAGTATAAATTGCTAAGACAACCTCGTTGCCAGGATTTTCCACCATCAACTTGCTTTGAAGAACAACCATGTGTTTGGGTAAAAATTTCAACAGTAAATAAATTAAAATATGTATTTTAGATCGTAGAAACTGTCAGTAAAATACGGAAACTCAAAGTGGCCTCTTCGGCCGCCTGCAGTCGTGAAAACGAAGTTGATAAAAAGGTTTCCGCATTCCTAAAGCGGAGGGACACTGGCAGGGCAGGAGTGGGTTTTAGTGGGTCCGAATCCCACACTACCTCGACTGTCTCATGGTCTCATTGAGGCGGTGAGACGGCTGAGTTGTCCGTATGGATTTCCCAATCCTGCCTCAAAAAATAAAAACCGGCCAAGTGCGTGTCGGGCCACGCACAGTGTAGGGTTCCGTAGTTGCCCATCAAAATATTTATGCGAACTAACTAAACTGATTCGCTGAATTTAATTTTAAAAAGAAGAATTTTCAAAATCGGTCCAGGAGTCTTTGAGAAATCAGGGAAAATACATAGAAAAAAGATTACGACGAATTTAGAACCTCCTCCTTTTTTTGAAGTTAGTTAAAAATAGTTGACGATAAATCCTACCTGTCCCCAAAAAACATACCGTAAAAACATACCTATTAAAGCTGTAAAAATAAAGGTGACAAACTTACATTTGCAGTTGAAGAACAATGATGTTCACATGTCATAAAAATCTTTTAACAACTTTGTAAATTCGCTAGAATTGTGAATCGAGTGCCCTAAGGCTGATATGCAAAATTATGATTTTAAGACATTTTTTTGCTTAAATGATACCTGACAAACCTAAAATCTTATCTCAAAAAAAAAACTGTCTCGTATCTCTATGTTTTAGTGGGATTTACGTGTAAAAAAAGCATTTTTAACATTTATTTCATAACTAGTGTTTGCCCGCGGCTTCGCTTGCGTTATTTTAGAATTTGAGAAACAATACGGATCGTGTGGCGCCATCTGGAATATGAACGTAATTGTTTTCTCGGAAACAGCTTCTGTTATTCGGGATGTAAGATACCTTATATCCGTGTCTATACTCCTGACAACGTATAATTAATTTAATTATTATATTATATTATTATTATATTATATATATTATTTTAATTATTAGTAACTTTATTTTGAATTGTCTTTTCATTTTTCTATGGACACTATTAATTTGCCACATCGTTCTCACGTAATGTACCATCTGATGATGAATGATGTAACAAAAGTTTTGTAATAATTTTGGCGATTGAAAAAGAGTGTCCATGGAGTTTCTTGCTCATTCTTCTCCATAGAGATCTACGCTTTGGAATGAGCACCTACGGTACTTTCACAGTTTTTATGTCTTGTGACTGGGACTGTAGCACCATAACTGTTTTTGCAATTGTTTTATTTTATGTCTTTTGACAATTCATAAGTGCCTGTAATTGGCCTAGTTGAAATAAACGTTTTGATTTGATTTGATTTGATTTGATTTATGCTAAATTTTGGGACGATCGATTGAGTAGGTAGTAATGCGTGAAAAGGTAAAAAACAAACATAATTGCATTTTTATTATTAGTTTAGATCAAAAATGTTATATCTAGGTACATAGTTTGCATAGGAAACGTCCTTATTTGAGCGACATTAATTTCAAAGAACCGTGTTTATTTAAACATTAGACTATCATTTTTGGGTCGATTTACAGTGTCGCTGCAAATTGAACGTACATACGATAGCATTGCTCTTCTCCCTTTATCATTCCGCGTGATACCTAAAAAATAACTAATTTTATCTGACTCGATGAGTTCAACTTGTCGTCGTTTAAAACAGAATCTATGCACTGGTTTGAGCACCAATTCAAAACATAAATAAACACAAATTATAGAAACCCTGATTTTTTTCTAATCTTTAAAATTCCACACCTCGAAACAATTACAATTAAAAAAAAATATCCAACTTACTACCTACAATTTAAATTGGTGTAGATTTATATCCTAGAGAAGTATTGAAAAAAAATAGTAATTATTTTAAATCGCGAATAATATTGAAATAAAAGAATGCACATTTTTTTTAAATTATTTAAAACTCTCAGGACAAATAAAAAAAACTCAAAAAGGGAAAAAAAAAACTGCGAGATTTGATCCAGAGACCCCTTGCACGAAAGTCAAGCAGGTTACCGACCGGACTGGCTAGTACGTTGACAATGGTTTTCAAATAGCGGTTCTTGTACAAATGTCAACAATGACTGAAAATCAACATATTATAAAATTGCTAATCCCCCAAGGGGAATAGCGTAATTATACATATCCTATTAATAGAACAGCAGTTTAAGGAATATTTGAGGAAAAATTGACTAAATAATATCCAGTGGTTTAGCTTCCAATTATCAACAAACATCTAAAAACAACAAAATTCAAAATTGCTTATCTCCCAGGAAAAATAGCGTAATAATACATAGCATATTAACAGAAGCATATTATTAGGAATATTTGAGGAAAATTTGATCGACAACTTTACAGTAGTTTCGGAGATAGATCAAATCAAAAAAAACATAAAAAATTTCGAAAAAAAATAAAAGTTGATCTGGCATCAGAATCGATCCCTTATCTCGAAAAAAATACAAAAAGAAAAAAATGTTCAATGTACAGGAATGACATCTCTACGATTTTATTATATGTAAAGAAGATAAAGATAAAGATTAGTACAAAATCGTGCTCAAATTAGTGACCGATGATGTGCCCGTATCTAATGAACGTTTGCCCATGGTATTTCAAAATGCTGTTCTGCGCGTTGAGGAAATATCTTAACAATGTGTTCCACAATGCGTGGATTGGACGCGATGGCCCTATTCCATGGCCGCCACGTTCCCCAGGTCTAACTTCGTTACACTTTATGTCTAGGGACGTTCCAAAGGGCTGGTATAGGTACGCAAAGGACGTTCCAACTAGGGAGGTACTAGTCCAACGCATGGAAGCGACATTCAATACCACTAAGGGTCCGTTCACACAGACCGGCTCGGAGAGCATCGGCGCGCATTTTTCTTTTCACACAGACCGGATCGTATGCGCTTGGAGTTGGTCGGAGCGGAGCCGCCAACTATTTCACATAGACCGGCTGGAAGCGACCAGAAAGCGGATGCGCTCGCAGCCGATCGGATGTGCTCGGAGCCATTTGGATGCGCTCGGAGCCGGATGGATACACTATTTATGCTCTCAAAATGGCGGTCGGCGTGGACAAGCGCGGACGCAGTCGGAACCGCTCGGATGCAGGATCTTATTATTTCAAGTTCAAGCATTAATGACAAAAGCAGTGCACATGCATAAATAAACCTTACTACAAAATAATAATTTAAAACTCAGTTTTCAACGTGATAAGAATCTGCTCTCCTCTCCGAGCCGGTCTGTGTGAAGGGACCCTAAGGGGGAAATACGACTTCGTACAACAACTGTCGAAATAGATGTCGGGCCTGCATTCGCAACAGAGGCCAACAATTCGAGCAGGATTTGTAACAATTATGAAATAAACGTTAAACATGCAATATTTTTTTTAAGTAAACCCCACAAAAACATAGAGATATGAGATAAAAGTTACCTTATACGAATGAGATAAGATTTAAAGATTTGTCAGATATCTTAAAAGCAAAAAAATAATTATTTTGAATATCAGCCTTGGGTGACTCGATTCACAATTCCAGTGTATTCACAAAGTTGTTAAAAGATTTTTATGGCATGTGGCACATCATTAGCAAGGGGATAGACTGGAGAATTAATGAGGGAGTTGGAAGATCCCGGTCGCTTCTGGTTTTTTTTCTGTAGCCATATAAACAGCTGTAACATGTACAGCTTTAATTAATGTTTTACCTTTGCGAGTGAATTAAAAGAAAACTAGGTGACTAATGTCACTAATTTTGTATTTAAAAGTACTCTTAAGCAATACACATCTAAATAAAATTAAAATCCAGAGTCTACGACCTATATTTAAAAAGATAATTGCATTTGAATGTAAAATTTGGGCCTTTTTTAGTAAAACAATAAAAAGTCGATTTAAAAAAAATCCACAGGGCATGAGGGGTGTTAAGAGGTCTGAAAGGATAGCAGATGACCCCGTCTATCGACCATTTCAATTTGGCACACGATGGACCAAACACCCTGTATATTATACCACTATTGTGATTTTTTTCACACCCTCAAGGCTCATACATAACCGTTTAGCTGGTAGAGGGGGGGAGGGGACACTCGAGTCGAGCAAAAATTAGCACTTTAGAGCTTAATATTTCACAAACGAATCTATTTATTTAAAAAATTGTAAATGGAAACTATCAATATTTTTTAAAGCCCTATTTATTGATACCCTTGATTAAGCGGTACGCGAGAAAAAAAAATCATCCCCACGTCACGTGTACACTCAGTACAGTAGGTACCCTAAAAAATATATTTTACGAGTTTTTATTTTACCACTTTTTGGCACAACAAATCCGTATAATACACCAAACTACAGCTTTCTAGTGCTGGGCGTCTCTGAGCTAAGCTGCGGACAGACGGACGGACAGGACATGGCGAAACTATAGGGTTCCATGTTGACTACGGAACCCTAAAAAAGAAAAATACAAGGTGTGATTTTTTTTAAATTTTCATTATTAGTGGGTTCGATTCCTGGCCAGGATTATTAGTTTTTCTAAAATCCAATGATGCAGTTTCAGTTTTCATCAAAATCGGCTTCGAAAACTTTTTCGATATTCCTCATAGTTCCGGATATATACCCATCCACGACCCGTTGAAAATTTACCCTGTATACCTACGAGTAGTATTGATCTTACTATAGTTGGGCCATAGCCATTATGGCTGATATTTTAAAAAGGGGTCAAGTGAACCCTTGTTCTTATTAAGAAAGAAACAAATGTCTTTTTATTTTTCAACTACTCATAGTTGATAAAGGTTATGCCTTAGGTATTATTAAATCCCATCGAAAACATACATGTTAATAAAACCTCTAAAAAAAATCAAACCGACGAAACATCGAACTGAAAAGCAAAAAATAAATTTTGAGGCGGCGCCAAACAAAATATATATAGCTACAGTTTGTCGTGGTTAAATAGCTCGTTGATTGTTTCTTTGGCGCCGCCTTAAAATTTATTTTTTGCTTTTCAGTTCGATGTTTCGTAGGTTTGATTTTTTTTAAAAAGGTTTTATTTTTTACTTTTGTTTGAGTTTCCTATTTCGTGTCGATTTCTGTAGCTAAAAAAATACTTACTTATAAGTTTTTTAATATATATAAATGTATACATTTATATACAGGGTGTCCCAAAACTCAACGTCAAGCTGAAACGGGATGAAAGGATTGATCATAACCATCACGAGAAAAATCTGAAAAAAAATCTATCCCATGCAGTTTCAAAATTATGGGCACTTTAAGAAAAACCTAGAAATCTGATCAAACTGCACCATTTTTCGGTTATTGTGGTTATTCTTTTTAATTTTTGTTCATTTAAACTTTGGAAACGTAATCCTAAATAACATTTATAGAATCCCAATATATAATAAAATATACGGATTTGTTGTGCCAAAAAAGTGGTAAAATAAAATCTCGTAAATTTTTTTTTAGGGTACCTCTCCTTTACTTACACGTAAAGTGAGTTTTTTTTTTTCTTGCGGACCCCTTAGTGTGGGGTATCATTAAATAGGCATTTAAAAAATAATGATAGGTTCCAATAACAGTTTTTTGATAAAAAAATTCGTTTGTGAAATATTAAGCCCTCTCTACCAGCTAAACGGTTATGTTTGGGGGTGTGAAAAAATTCACAATAGTAGTTAATATAACAAAGTTTAAAAGAAAATTATCATGACTAAGTAGGCTTTACAACTTTACGAGTAATAGTCGACCAACTTATAAAATGTACTTGGATAATATGTTTTCTTAAACAAAATCGTATCGGAGAACATGCTCTTCAACTGCAAATGTAAGTTTGTCAACTTTATTTTTACAGCTTTAATAGGTATGTTTTTACGGTATGTTTTTTGGGAATAAGTAGGTTTTTATGGTCAACTATTTTTAACTTACTTCAAAAAAGGAGGAGGTTCTAAATTCGTCGTAATCTTTTTTCTTATGTATTTTCCCTGATTTCTCTAAGACTCCTGGACCGATTTTGAAAATTCTTCTTTTTAAAATTAAATTCAGCGAATTAATTTAGTTA